>BQNB010021089.1:0-64672 GCA_026074375.1 Tanacetum coccineum | reverse complement strand
AAGCCAATTAATGAACCCCTCAGGACTCAAAGTATCCCTAGCAAAATCAGGAATATTGACTCTCATTCCAGATTCCTAACGCTTGTTATCCTCCCTTTGATTTCGCCTTGGTCGTCTTCCTGACTGTTCATCAGAAGATGAATCGTCATCCTCCGCAAATGGGTTTTCTGACTGTTCGTCATCGGTACCCCGACTGTTACGATTACCACGCCTATTCATCAACTGATCCATCTGGTCAGACAATTGATCAACGAATTGATCAAATTGCTCCTCCATTCTTGTCATAACACGATCTTCTAATTCTTGTTCATGTATCTCATTAAGAGTCCTGTTTTTCCTTGGAGGCATCTTAATCAGGAACTTCGGCTCTGATACCAACTGATGTAGACTAATAAACAAGATAACAAATTAGATCTGTTGATTTTACGAATACCAGAAACAATTCTTTCAACAATCGTTGATTCGATTGAATACCGATTATTAGGGTAAAAATTCTTGGCAAATAGCGGCTAATGGTTTATTTTTATTAAAACTGATAACTGACCGGCTAGGGTTACAGCAGATTGTTTAAATAGGCTCACAAAACTGAAACGGGCCTAAAAAGACAGATGGGTCATGAGCTAGAACAAAAACAAGTCCAACAAAAAATCAAAAAAACAGAAAAATGTAAATAACTCATAGTAAACGAGGGTTTTGGGCCTCGAAAAATCCGTAACCAATGTGGTTATAGCTGCGTCCGTCTAGTTTTTCCCTTCGATTTGAGTGGTCATGGGCCTGAAACGGACTTACGGATCAAAAGTTATGGCTGTTTTACTGAAGCTCTTTTCTTCACACGATCTTGGGTTTCTAAAAACAAGTCAGCCCATTCTTCAATACTTGGGCCTCCATCAGATAGTTAAAAATGTTTGCTACATTTCAACAGATTTTGTAAAAAATGGACGGATTATATTATATCTTTATGGTCGGCTCTTGCAAGCAAAAGAATTTGACTGAAGTTTAATAGTTAAATTTTGTCTTTCAAACACAGTAGTAACACCACTAACACATATGTTCCATTATATATGCATGCCTATATATATCTCTACCACCTATAACTTCTCCATATTCTTGTGAAAAACCTTATATCGTTTCTTGTAATATTCCTAAGTATAAGCACTTTATATAACTAGAAGAATTCACACAAAAACACACACATGATGGCGTTCGTGACAAAAACTCAAACCCTTTTGTCAAAGATAGCAACAAGTGATCAACATGGAGAAAATTCACGATACTTTGATGGATTGAATGCTTATGATCAAGATCCATTTCATTATACTCAAAATCCTAATCGTGTTATTCAAATGGGTTTAGCAGAGAACCAGGTTTGTTTTTTGTTTTTTGTTATTTTGTCTGTTTAACACTATTTGGTAATGCATGCTAAGCAAGCATGCATGCAACTTAACATGAATCTATAATACTCCCAGTTGAAGTAAAAGAAATTGTTCATGTTTGCAGCTTTCACTTGATCTAACTGAGAAATGGATAGTGAATATTCCAGAGTCATTGATATGTAATGCCTATTATTGGATAAATAGGCTCAAGCCCGGTTTGTGGGCTTAGGGTCTGTTAAGGTTTCATTCATGTAATCATTTATATATTGTGATCAATGATAAATCATAACCTACGGGTATCATTGTCTAACAATGTCGACGGACTGAGACATTTTAAAGATATTGCGAATTTTCAAGATTATCATGGATTGCCTGAGTTTCAAAAGGTAAACGAGTACAAATGCATGGAGATTACTTATTCTCAGATTACTACATTATATTCTATTTGTATATGCCTAATGTCTCAAAAAAATTACGTCTGAACTTAAGAAAACAATTAATTGGTTTATTTTTTCAATTCATTAGTTCAACTAGTTAGTGAAGAGTAATTTGGCATATTTATAAAATTCCCCAACCAGATAGATACAACAAATCTGTTAACATTCCCATCGTAAATATATTTGATCCTGATCGCATAGTGATGGGCAGTGGAGCCACCGGCGCAAGTGAATCTCTAATGTTTTGCCTAGCAGATCAAGGTGAGAGATTCCATGTTCCATCTCCTTATTATCCGCATAGGTTTATATCTTAACTTTTTTTAATACGTTTACTCTTTATTTGAAGTAATTATCTTACTCATTCAACATCTTAGGCTGGATGGTATGGTTTCCTTAAACTCACCTTCCACTTCAACACCATATCAGCTTTCTCTCTCCTCTTACTTAACTCACTACAACTCACATTTCAACCGTAGTGGTCACCACAAACTCACATTTCATTAAAATACCCACTTTATATAAAATATACCTCACTAAATTCCCACACGCACTCACAACCAAAATAAAATACATTAAAGCAAAAAGAAAATGGCTCACTTTTATAAAACTCACAACTGTGAGTGGCTCACCATTCACACCAAAACTCACGCGTGAGTTTTTTGGGTGGGATGGCAAGTCACACGTAAGTTTGGTTGTGAAAAGTGAGTTTCACTACCATACCATCTAGCCTTAGTTTAATTTTCTTTATCTCTACTGTATTTACAATAAAATATTGTTATGCTATTATCTAATCCATTTCACAAACTAAGGGCGTGTTTGGTATGGGGTTATCGGAATCAAGTAATGCATTCATTCTAATAAATGTCGTTTGTTAGATAGATATTGGAATAATTTATTGGAATCAAAGCTTAAAATTCATAGGAGCCTGATATGGCATATATAATAGTCATTCCTTTCTCTTTCTTCTGTCCACTAGTGTGGCCCACTCACATTTCATAATTGTACAACACAAGACGATTTTATATACATAAAATTTAGACTGATGCGATAAAAAAACAACATTGGTGGATCCATAAAAACTTGCATACAAAATCATAATATCAACACCAAACAACTTTATTATCAATCATACTTTATTTTATACTCATTCCTATTCCACCCTCCAATCAAATCTATAGCGATAGTGATTCTTGAGTTTCAACCAAACGACACCTAAGATCAAGTATTTAGCATAATGTTTAGTGAGAGAAAGTACATGTTTTAGAGAGAGAAAGAAATGTAGAGAGAATAAGAAGAGCGAAAAGAAATCACATATGATAAATGAAAACCAACACCCTCCTAACATAACACGAGGGGTTATTTATAGTTATCAAAGCCATATGTAGTGTATGGGCTTTTTTACTTGAGTCGGGCTTGGCTTAGATTAGACTTTTGGCCCTAAATATAGACAATATTAGATTAAAGTCCAAGCGTAAATCCATAACTAGTCTATTACATTTATGTACAAAGTGCCTATCACGTAAAGACCGACACTTATAATGATGACCGTTACATTCCTTGTTTGACTTTGATATTTCTGAGGCTAACAATATCCTCCAATAGAGCGGTCATTATAAACTTGGACTTTCTTGCTTTGGTGTCTTAGTCTTGAACTTTTGATATAGTAGACTTTTATTCCTTCATGCTTTGTGATCTTTGATCTTGAGCCTTTGAATTTTGACTTTAAGTAATTATATCTTCAAGTATTTCCTTGTTTAGGATGCACTTGATTGAAGTGACCGGTACTCTGCTCTTGACATTGTTGACCGACACTTGATATGTTGACATTTTGCATTCAAGTGCATCCTTGAATCTCCTTGTACTTAGGACCCACATACCCATACATTAAATCTCCACTGACAATCTTTGTTGACTTTATTTCCTTGATATGATAATTTCCATTTGTACATTGTGGAAGATCTTTAACTTTGTAGAGTCTGAGCTTTCTTGATTACTTGAGACTTTGATGCAATTTGTGTAACTTTAGAGCTTGAGTATAGTATGTGCCAGTTAGTCTGACAATGGTGGATTTGAGGTGGTTATGCCTTAAGTTACCTGCATGTATAAGGGTTAACAAATAAACACATATATGAAAGAATGCCTCGTACATCCCTAAACGTTTGCTAACTTTAACCTCTGGTTCCGTGAGGACCGTTTTTAAGTACAAATAATGTACCTACGTCATCAGGATTTGATTCATGAATGAATCTCCTTGACAGGTTTTCCAGCTTTAAATGTGGTTTATCTAAAACTGACACGTCTAGAGACGCTAAAGAAGTTCTTCGATATTCCACAGCCGTTCCTGAATCTGAATTCCTTTTCGAGATAGGATAATAACGAATTGAGGTGAATCATTGAAGTAAACTTCAACAATTATAGGTGTTTTTCGTCAATTCTCAAAACCTGGATCGCATTGGATTTCCAATTAAAAAAAGTTTGATTCTTGAAGAATCTCGCAAGTTACCTACCGCAATGTTGTTTGATGTTAACACTGAAACGATTTCCATTCATCACTGTGAAGCAATATCACTCTGAATGTTCTGGCAAGATCACAAGGATAATGCATAGGACTCTTTATTACCACTTGTGAACTTATTTGTGTTCAAAAAGTGTTTTACATTTATGTGTCCTAATGAGATTTATATTTTGATCTCTTGGCTCTAGACTCGATTTTTGCGCTTTGGTTTTAGTAATCAGAGGCTGGAGCAGACTAACACCTTTTCAATATCAACGTTCTTGGAGTGAGAAGTCAATAGATAACATGTTTATCTCCGTGACAAATGAGACAAAAATCTTTTGAGAGAAACTTGAATGGCAGGGAAGGGTTGTGCATTGCATCAATGGGTTTATGATGTCTATATTCAATATCAGACATCATATTTGTAATTCTGATAGATTATGTATTAACCCGATTTCTGCCTAAGTGTATGGAGCAAGGTTGTCAAAATCGCGATCCTGATCGTAGGATCGTACGATCCTATGATCCCACATATAGAAAATGATCAGGATCGCTACAGGATCTTAATTCAAGCAGGATCGGTGTAGGATCATAGGATCGCAAGCAAGATCGTAGGATCGTAAATGATCCGATCCCATTACATGCCTATGTTTTTATCTCAAATCGAGTAGGATCGGTGTAAGATCATAGGATCACACACATGATCATAGGATCGTTAACAATCGGATTCTACTAGAAGCCTATGTTTCTTATTGTTTTTTTCCTACTTTAAGTCCAGTCACATCAATCTAACGATTAAAACTTGATTAATGGAGGGATTGCATTATTGTTGTTTCTATGGTACTTTTTCATAAAAAAAATCACATTAAGTGGTGTTTGATATCATATACTCTCTAAAAATGTGTAACTCCTAATAGAAACAGATCTTTAGTGGCATTTCCGATCCTAGTCCGATCCTTATACGATCACGCGATTCCGATCTTGCAACAAGAAAAACGATCCTAAGTAGGATCCCGATCCTGACAACCTTGGTATGAAGGGCTTCTTTCTTTTCACCCTTTCTCATAACTTTTCTTTTTTATCTTCAACCCCTTCAATGTTTACCAAGACATCATTACTATCATCATGTTGTGATTGTTCCGGTGGTAATCTAACTATGGAATGTCCCTAAATCATATTTAAGGACTTCTAATCTAACTATGGAATGTCCCTATATAGATCCCTTTGGTTCTGGTTGGATAATATGACTAATACCTAACCTTAACCACCTTATGACTTCATAGATGTCGTGAGTTGGTTGGTTGTTGGGTATAGAGGTCGTAACCATAAAACCTTGTTTGAAAATCAATCAAAGTGTTTGATATAAATAAAAACATTTCACACTTTGAAAGTTTCATTTTGAAATACCCCCTACACATGTGCATCGATATTTAAAATTGTTTAGCAAATGGAGGTAAGAGTTTCACTTTGAGTCTTTAGATCACTTTACATTTTCCTATATCACATTTTAATCATATTTTCTCACCTTATTGAAAATAATAAATATCTTAGTATTTGAAATACCAACTGATTAAAACTTTACATGAAAATTTTCACTAGGAGAAAAATGTTTAATCATGAATTCTATGAAACATTTTCTGTTGCTTCCCCTTAATTTTACCTAATTATGACACCACTTATTAGAGTAGGGACACGACTTTGTAAATTACTTGTAAAATTGAGGTTGAGTCACTATTATATGTCTTAAACAAAATGAGAAAGCTAGTTATGTCAAAATATGTTTATATCTAAAACGGATGGTCACTAAGATGCTAACGACGGTTTTTGATTGTCCTAGACCGGATGTAGCTTAGATCGCTAACAACGCTTGTTGATATATGCTAACTCGTCAACAACTATTTTTAACATTAAGTATTTTTCACTTATTTAAAAACATTTTAAAATGTGGAGTACACAATTTTGAAAGATACAACCTCTTGAATAAATCTTGACATATTATGCTTACACATTGGATGTTTTAGACACAGTAAATAGACATGTGAGAATGTTTCTACAAACATTAAAGCTTAGTTTTAAAAGCTCCCCCTAAAAAATTGATTCACTTATAAAAATGATCCACTTTTTTGAAAGTTTTATGAGAAGGGAGTGTTAAACACACAATTTGAAAAAATACCACTTATGAAATACTTGTGAAAGATATCACATGAATTGACATTTAAAGCATTATTGAAAAATTATGTTCAGCAGTTTTTGAAAACCATTGTTACTTGAGCTCTAGAGACTTTAAATGTCTTTTATATTGACGTGTTGTATTTGTGTCAGCTTAAGTCCGAGAATTTTTAAATTTCTCGTTGTTAAGGATAAACGTGCGTGATTTACATTCTCCTTTGACTATTTGGTCAGGGTTGCATTCTGAAAGTGATTACAAGCCATAAGAAAATTAGAAATGACATGTTTTGAAAGCATTTGTAACTCTCACTTGAACTTTAATTACACACCCATGTCATTGTTGAACAACATTTCTAGGTACGTAAATATTATCGATCCTGAGTGACGTTCGAGAAGATTCTTTTTGGTATTTTTTGAAATTTTCTGATTTTGTATTTTCTTTTTAATAGATTTTCTATTTTTGTATTTTGTTACATAGGTTTTATATTATTGTATTTGATATTTGAATAAATATATACAAGTTTGATGTTTAAAATGATTCAAGCAGTTTCCTTTGTCAGACCCTCCAATTCTTCTAGAGTCAAACATCTCATACCGAGTCGGCCTACTGAGTACTCAAACCTTTCTTTTGAAAGAGCTTTCATAAATAGGTCCGCTAACAGGTTTTGTATTCCAACAAATTATAATTCAACAATACCATTTTCGACATGTTCCTTTATGAAGTGGTAGTGGACTGGGATATGCTTGGTACAGGAATGCTTAACCGAGTTTTATGAGATGGCTATGGCTGCCTTTGAGTCACAATACATTGGTATTTTATCAAAGTAAAAGCCATAATATGTCAGTTGAGTTCTCATCCAAAGGACTTGAGCACAACAGGCAGATAAAGACACATACTCGGACTCGACTGTTGACATTGTTGTGCAATCCTACTTCTTGGACGACCAACCTATAAGCTTGTCACATAGGAATTGTATCCTACCAGATGTACTCTTACATGTATCTAAACAACATGCGTGATCATTATCTGAAAAGTCAATTAGTTCAAAACGGCGTCCTTCGGATACTAGAGTCCCATGTTGATGATCCTCTTTAAGTACCGAAAGATCCATTTAACCTCCTTGAGGTGATATTTTGTAGGCCTTGCTTGATAGCGTGCACAAAAATACGTTGCATACACTAAATTTGGTCTACTAGTTGTCTAATACATGAGTAACCCGATCATTCTACGATATTTTGTTTGATTTATGGGTGTCCCACTTAAGTCTGCATCTAGTTTAGGTGTTGTAGCCATTGGTGTACCAATGCTATTACAATTGTCCATACCATGCTTCTTTAAGATTTCCAAAGCATACTTAGACTAATTGATAAAGATACCTTTTGGGGATTGGTGGATCTAAAGTCCTAAAAAGAATTTCATTTCCCCCAATCATGGAATTTCAAATTTGCTTTGAATTAGTTTTTCAGAACGTGTAGAATATTTTGGGTTTGTGTACCCGAAAATTATATCGTTAGCATAAATCTGCACAAGAAAAATGTCGTCCCCATATCTGATCTTAAACAATTTTGAGCCTATTATATCTTTAGTAAAACCTTTTAATACCATAAATTTGAAGAGCTCATTGTACCATACCCGTGGAGCTTCTTTTAGTCCATGTTCTGGATCAACAAATCTGCCTGGCTGATTGACGTACACTTCTTCTTTCAGAGGACCGTTAAGAATAGATGTCTTGACGTTCATCTGTTAGATTGTGAATGACTTGTGTGCAGCATAAGCAATAAACATTCTGACGAATTCCAATCGAGCTACTGGTGCGAGTGATTCTTCGAAGTCGATTCCCTCTTCTTGTCAGTATCCTTTAACCACAAGACGTGCTTTGTTGCGAAAGACAATGTTATATTCATCTTTCTTGTTTTTTCACAACCATTTCATGCCAGTTACGTTCATCCCGAATGGTTTGTCAACAAGTTCCCAAACATCGAGTCTTTCAAATTGATGAATTTCCTCCTACATTACTTCTATCCAAGCATGATCAGCCATTGCCTCCTTAATGTTTTTCGGTTCTGTTTTACTCACGGTGAGTGTAAACATACATAATTCGGGACGACAGATGGATGATCTCTCGTCCAATGGTACTCAGATGGATATAGTTGGTAGAACTGGTGCATGTTTGATGGATCAACTTGACGTGAGGATGACTTACCAACTTCTGTTACCGGTGTAGCAAAAGAGTTGATAAACTCATATGCGTCAAACTATGCATCATCTGCTTGAATGTTTTTTTCCTCAACATTTACTTGTGATGTTGGAGTTGTTGGATCAGGTTTTGTGTGAATAATCAGATGAGGTGCTTCTACATCAACAGTTGTTGGTGTAGATTGAGTTGTATGTTGTTGTTCATCAGAGACAACAAAAGACTCAGATACAACTTCATTCTCCCCATTGAAGACAACTGAACAACATTTCCAAATCTGACATTGATTGTATGTCTGAAGTATGTGCTGAAGGAATATTGTCTTGGACAGTAGTAAAACTTGATGGTTCATGACGTTGTTGTAGTTCAAGTGTTGTTGGACATTGAGCTGCGGGGCCTAAACTGTTGTGTTACGACGTCGTTGTCAGACGTTGTGGTGCGAGGCTTGAACTTTCTTGTTCAAACATCATTTCTTTCAATTTGTCAAATTTGACATCACTAGTTTCGATAATCATTCTTGTTCTCTTGTTGTAAACTCAAAATCCTTTTGACTGTGTAGCGTATCCCACAAAAATACAAGCATCACATTTTTCTTGCATCTTGTCCAAATTCTCACCATCTCTAACTATGTAACATGTGGAGCCGAAGATGTGAAGGAATTTAAGATTAGGTTTCTTCTCGTTAATTATGTGATATGGTGTCTTTTCATGTCTTGGGATTATGAGTGAACAATTTAGGGTATAACATGAAATTACGATTGCTTCAACCCAAAGAAATAGTGGAAGAGTAGCAACGCTCAACATTGTTTGAGCAGCCTCAACGAGAGTACGATCCATCTTTTGTCAACGTCGTTCTGTTCAGGTGTTCGAGCAATTGACGTTTGGTGACTAATGCCTTCTTTTGCAAAGTAGTTTTGTAGAGTTTTATTCAAGAACTCTATTCCTCTATCAGTTCTCACTGTCCTTACTTGAGCTTGAAGTCCTCTTTTAATCATTCTGAGAAAGTTGATGAGAACCTCTGGTGTTTCATGCTTGGATCTTAAAAAATGAGTCTATGTGATTTGGAGTAATCATCTACGATCACCAGAATATACTTCTTCCCATGGATACTTTCTACCCGCATGGGACCACATAAGTCCATGTGTAGAAGGTGTAACCGTCCTTTTGACCTTGGGATTGTTTTTGACTTGAAATTGATGCGCTTAGCTTTTCCCAACTCACAAGAAGAACAAAGATCGTCTTTGACGTATTTTAATTTTGGAAGGCCATTCACAATATTTTTCTTAGACAACAAGCTGATGGTGTCGAAGTTTAAGTAAGAGAGATTACGGTGCCATAACCATGCTTGAGATGATGAAGCTTTGGCCATGAAGCAGATTGGAGTAGGAGAAGAAGATTCTTGCAATTCAATTGTATAGAGATCAGATCCACGAGTACCCATAAGTAAGTCATTTCCCTAAAGATCTCAAACAAAACACGTTGCTTTCTGAAAGCTCCTTCCATATCCATATTACAAAATTAACCAACTAAAAATAGATTGTGATTGAGCCCTTTGGCGTAATAAAACCGTTTGATTGTGACATTTCCTTGAACCAGATCTCCATATCCTAGAATAGGTGCAAACTAATCATTTTCAAACCACACCATACCTTAAAATTTCTCGATGAAATTAATTAAAAGTTTCATATTCCATGTCATGTGCTTTGATAACCCTGAGTCGACGATGAATATGATGATTTCTATTAACTGTAAAATAATTAGAAGACAATGTAGAGTTGGACAAATTGGATCCCTTATCATTTGTGGGTTCCAAGACATTAGTTAACCTAGATGTATTATCTAAATTCAAGCTACTACTTATTTGCACATTTTCACTCTTAGACTTAGGTACCCATTTGTATCCTGGTGGAATGAGTTTCGTATACCACCATTTACATTTCTTACTAACATTCTCATAAAGCATCATGAATCTACTTATAGGGTCTAAATAGTGGAGTCTGGAGTAACTGTTTTCTTATAGGGAGTTGCAAAAGATTGATTCATTGTTCGTTTGGATTCACTAGCACTAATAGGCACTGCTAAAGGCTTCTTAGTTCTAGTATTCACTTCATAGATATACTTAGAAACACAAACATCATGCTTCACATTAAAAACATATTTGCCACAAGTCGCACATATAAAATTAACATTCAAAGTCAAATAATTCAAACTGTCATTACACGCAGTTACAGACTTTGTATTATTTGAAAACTTAAAAATCCTACGGTGTTCTTCTACTTGCATCATCTTATTCTTCACATTACCATTGTTGGCAAGACCCTATTGTTCAATCTAGTGCTCTTAAGTTGTGGCCTGCTAACGCTAGTAGGATGATTTACTCTTGTAGAAATAGACACTCGTTGGCTAGTTCTCATATTGTCTTGTTGTAACTAAGGTGTTCTGGTTTGTGGTGGAATTGTGTCTAACTTAAACATCCCTGATGCTAACACATTTATGTTCCTATCAACTTGACTTCCTTTTTCTTTTTCAGAAAAAAATCTGTGGAGTGGCTGGTTTTGACAAATCATGTTTCTCGTTAGTCCTAGGTACCAACCTTAACCTTGGTTTTGAAAAATCTTTTATTTCAAGAGTATCTGCAAATGGAGTCAGTTTACCCATGATTGATGGTTTTTGAAATTTAAAAGCATTCGGTTGACGAACAAGTGATAGTTTTTCAACTTAGTATCCACGGACTTTCCTTTCAACTCATTAATTCGTCCATGCATTTTAGTGTTGTCTTATCTTATAATTGAGCTTTCAAATCATTTATTTAAAGCGTTTTACGGTTGAGTTCAGCAATCATGGAATCTTTTTGTTCTTTCTAAACTTTGTCATTATTCCATGATGTCGAAAATTGCTTTCCTACGAATTTTCACAAACATTTTTTCCTTTTCATTTTGCAAAGCAAGTTCAAGATTAGTACAATGTTTCTCTAATTTTGCAAAGTCTCTTTTTGATTCCTATTTATGTCTCATAGAAAGCTCAGTCTTAGTACGTTTGCACTGATCTGTTTTCTCTCCTAATTCACGTACTTTGTTCACAAATTGATCAACATCATAAGAACGAAGAATAACACGCATGTGATCGTTATAATAACATTCCACTAAAAGTCGATTATTTTTTATGCGGTAGGTTGCAACGCAGAAGTTTTACAACCCTCAGAGACAGAGTACCTAATCGTTGTAGTGTTGTATAGGCAATACTCGGGGGGTTATTATCGTTCTCTAGGGGAATAGTTTGGGTAGGCTCGAATTTTATGTTTACTAAGGTCTAAAGGTTGAGGGAAGATTATATTTGTATTTTTATATTTTTCAGAAAGCAAGTAAATCTCGGGTTTGAAGAGGGGGTTGATTAAACTACTCCTAGTTATGTAGAAAAGTAAATGGATTAAAAAACTCATATGGTTAAACAAACGTGTTTACCTAATCATGAACTACTCTCTAGTTGTTTTCTCTGATTTTATTGTCTGTCACCCTTGCTAATGTAATGTGTAAGTATTCCTTAATTCAGCAGCGAGTTGGTTAAGTCTGCTATCTACGTGACAACCTAGACAGTGGTTACCTGCAGACACCGTTTACGTCTAATAGTAAATTCACGCGCAATAAATACTTAATTTGGAATCCACCCTAAGGTGATCTAGATATGAAGATCTCATAACAGGTATCCTCTAACCTAATCGCGTTTCCTTAGACGTATATGTTATGATATGAAGATCAAATAGCTAGTTTTCTAAACCCTAACGTACACACCACCAACAAGAAGCAATAATAAAAGAAAATTAACAACTAAATTTCATGCAATCATAAGCAAACACATATGGATTTAGCCAAGCATGTTAATTGAAAGCAAAAAACGATTAATCAAACAACACATAGATATATTGAATGTTTAAAAGGGTTTAGGAACTTCACATCTATTAACATGGAGTTACAATGAGTAACAGAGGGTTAAAACCCCTTAAAAATTGACCAATATCTCTGCTACAAAGTTATCCCACGAATTCTCCACGTTTTCCACACTAAAATATAAAAAAATAGGGTTTGTATATATAGGAAATCGGGTCTGACGGTGTCACTAGAGTTTCCTGACGCCGTTAGCCTGCCGAATCTTCTAAAGGCTTCTCTTTGTCGGCCATTGTGACGACGTCACAAGTCGTGGTGACGTCGTCGCCCTTCACTCTTGACGGTGTCAATAGAAAATCCTGACGCCATCTCCACTCAATGAGAAGTCGCAAACTTGATTAAAAGCTTCTCTTTCTAGTTACTTTTGGTGAAGGCGTTAGAATGGAAGTCACAAGCTTGAAGTGTTGTGTGTTTGTCCAGTTTCTTCCCGAATCAAGCCCAAGTCACATGCTTTTCTTTCAAATGCTTCCTAAATGCTAAAACATAAAAAACAAACGATTAAGCACAACAACTGGTCATATTTGCATGATTTTAGGGGTTAAATGACCCTAAAAAGTGTATAAAATGACATCTCAATCGAATACCTCTACACTTGGGATTTGCTTGTCCTCAAGCAAATGGACTTTTCTACCTAGTAAATAGCAAAATCGGGGGCATTTAACCTACTCAATAAAGATAGTTTATGGCATAACCGGTTTAAGCTTATAATTAAAAGCACCGAAATTATATACTAGCACCTCACATAAATGTTTGGATTCTCTCTTTCACTCGGTGTAATAGTAGAATATAACAATATAGGAAACGAGAAAAATAAACACTCATTGTCTGTCATAGTATATAGATTACCATAAGCTTGATAAAAGATCAAAACCTCCACCACTTTGGCATAAGCACCTAGGAATTACTATCAAAGAGGGTTAAAGGGTTGTAACGTAAGGTGTAGGGCAAAGGAAACACGGTTAGGGATAATGGGGGAAATTTGACTGGTGTCAAGCTAATCTACGAGAATACATGTAAAAGACGTTGCTAAGCCAAAACTCGACAAAAAACAGGACAAATATACACAACTTTACATCAAACTCTTTCTTTTCTTTTCTTGACATAAACAATAGCAAGATGGCAGCCCGTATATTCTAACATATTTTTTTTGCTTTTTTCATTTTTTATATACACTTTTGCCCTGCCATCTGCTAAAAATAAAATAATATACATGACTCGGGGTTTATAACAGCACCCCTACACTTGAGTTTTTAATACTGAAAAATAAACTAACTAATGACCCAAATTAGAAGGATCAACAAAACATGGAGCATATTAGTTGTTAGCCTTATTTTTATATAAGTCGAATAAGAATGTTATTGGTCGTCTTAGTCGTAATTAGTGTTGTTATGTAATAGGCTAGTCGGGATTAATGGGCTTGGACTTTAAGCTAATATTGTTCGTGTTTCAGGCTCAAAGCCCAAGATAAGCCAAGCTTGGACCAAGTAGAAAGCCCATACACCATCTAGTAGGCTAAGGGTATAAATAGGACCCTCTCCACACATGAAAAGGGTGTTGGTTACATTTGTATGTGTTTCCTTCCAATCTAATCTTTCTCTCTTTTATTTCTCTCTCTAGTTTCTCTCTCTACTTTTCTTCTTATTTTCAAGCTTATCATGGCTTATTGGTAAGCTTATTGTTGTGTTTGGATCTTAGTTATTTGGGATAAAAAGTGGTATCATGAGCCAAGGGGTTTTAAGGTGATTATTGTTATGGTTTGTGAGTTTTTAAGCCAAACCGAGGCTTATTTCGAGCTTATAACGAGCTTATTTTTTTCTTCTTTCTTTCTTTTTCAAAGACACGGTTTGTTTTTTACATCTTCTTTTATAGCTTATTTGTAGTCTTGAATATCTAAGCTTATAAATCATCTCTTGTTTTGTTTCTTGAAAAAATCAAGAAAAAGTGAAAAAAAAATCGCCTCAAAAATAAAAAAGTTTGTATTTTTATGTTAAGGCTTTCTTAGTTTAGCTTAGTGTTGTAAAAGAAATATCCTAAAAGTGTCAAAAATGCATCTTTTTCGAGTTTGAAAAACTTGGGTTTTTACTCTAGGCGATTTATACGTATCTTTGCTCTAAGCGATTTATACGAGTTGGAGATCAGGCGATTTATACGCGTATTTGCTCCAAGCGATTTATACGTGTTATTTGCCTAAGCGATTTATACGCTTTTTACTCTAGGCGATTTATACGCGTGTTGAAGCCTAAGCGATTTATACGCACCAGATTAAGCCTAAGTGATTTATACGCATCAGATTAAGCCTAAGTGATTTATACGCATCAGATTAAGCCTAAGTGATTTATACGCATCAGATTAAGCCTAAGCGATTTATACGCATCAGTTTTGCTTAAAAGATTTATACACATCAAGCTTAGGAGATTTATACCACACAAGACAAGTACTTCAATTAAAACAACGATCTCACCAACAACAATTCTTGTTTCACGGTTTCTTCTTGATTTTGTAAAATCCCGTAAAAGATTATTCTTTTCTCGGTTTAATCAAGACTTGTAAAATCCCATAAATAAGGAATCTCCAAACAAACAATACTTTACCTACTTAAGATCCAATATCCATTCACAACATCAAAATGTCAAATACCAATACCAATTTGCAAACTCAAACATCGAATGCTCTTCACAATGATATCATGGAAGCAGGTGGTAAATATCGTCCACCAATGTTAGCACCTGGTCATTACGTTCAGTGGAAATCCATAATCAAGAGATACATCGACACCAAACCTAACAATGAACTCATCCACTATTGTCTCCAGAATCCACCCTACAAATTCAAATAGACTGAGAAGATTGTTCCAGTTGCAGAAGGTAGTTCTGACACAACTATAGAAGGGTACATGGAGAACTACAAGAATGTTTCACAAGACATACGGGATCAACTGCATGCTGAAGCTAAAGTTGTTCAGATAATTCTCACAAGGATAGATAATGATATATCTACTCTACAGTTGATGCTTGTCCAAATGCATATGAGATGTGGAAAGCAATTAAAAGGTTGAAACAAAGTGAATCAATCAATGTTCAAGATCTTGAAACCAATCTATATTGGGAGTTTAGAAAATTCACATCACGGGATGGTGAATCACTTGAATCGTATTACTCAAGGTTCTACAAGATGATGAATGAGCTTGTCAGAAATCAGTGTGATGTTACCAATCATCAAGTGAATGTTCAGTTCTTACTTCAACTACAACCAGAATGGCAAAGGTTTGTGATGCTTGTTAAGCAGAGTCAAGAATTGAAGACTGTATCCTACCACAAACTTTATGACATTTTGAAGCAACACCAGAATGAAGTCAATGAGATAAGAGCTGAAAGACTAGCACGTACATGTAATCCAGCTTTCAACTTGTTGTCAAACAATCAACCAGTTTACCATCCTCAAAACCATCCTACTTACTACACTAACAATTCCTCAACCAGATCACAACAAGCTGCTACCAGAAACAGAGGAAAAGCAATTGTCAACTCTTCTCCACCCACTTATGATCAAGAACCTACTATGGTTGCTAAAGATGATGAAATGTCAAAGGAAAAGGAGATTGATAAACTCATGGCTTTAATTTATCTATCATTCAAGAAAATCTACAAGCCTACCAACAACAACCTCAGAACTTCATCAAACACCAGTAGAGCAAATCAGGATAATACTCCAAGAATCACCAGAGGCATTAGGTATGATAGTTAAAGGGCTGTTAATGTTGTTAAGGCTAAGGAGAATGTAGGTACACAGGTGGTGCAGTAGTCTGGGATTCCATGTTATAATTGCAAGGAATTTAGGCATGTAGCAAGGGAATGTCAGAAATCAAAACGGCCAAAGGATGCAGCTTATCACAAGGAAAATATGCTATTGTGTAAGCAAGAGGAAGCTGGATTTCAGTTGAATGCAGAGCAAGCTGACTGGAGGGATGACACTGATGATGAACCTGACGATCAGGAATTGGAAGCACATTATATGTACATGGCATAGATTCAAGAAGTTACTCCAGATGCTGCTCATAATTTTGGACCCATATTTGATACTAAGCCGTTGCAAAAGGTACAAAAATAATGAGATAACTATAATGTGTTTGTTCCCATTGAAAGTGAACCATCCTGACAACTGAACCTGTTAAGAACTATATCCAATTTGAACAAGATGAACAAACATAACTATTTGATTCATTGGATTGAGTTATGATAGAGAACGGTTTTGACTAGGATGATGTTGATGATCTTGCTAGAGGAATATGATTTTGCTGCTTCTTTAATTAAAAAACTAAAATGGTGAAATTAATGACAACAAAAACCGTAATAATATTTTGGAATCATCAAACAAGACTTTAGTTGATAAATTAAAAAGTAAAATTGAGGATTTCAAAACTTAAAAACAAAAGTTTAGAATATCAATTAAGACCATTTAATGAAGCAAACAATGAAACTGTCAAAAAGACTAATCAGTTGATGTTCAAAGACCTTAAGAAGTTCCAAGCTGAACTTGATAGGTATCATGATGTAAAATATGCTCAAGGTGACAAATTGATTGTGCAAAGCTAAAGGAGAATTTAATGTCATACAATATAGAATCTGAAATGTCATTTAATTGTATATACTCGAAAGATAAACGATGTTAATCAAATGATTTCAGAAATGAAAAAGGAAGCTTTTTGCAATCAAGAAACCATCTCAGATGTAAAGAAAAAGAGGCTCCGATTTAGTTTTACAAAACGCTGTGAAGATAATTGAAGGTCACTGCTTTAGATAATAAGGTCAATTCTTTGGATGAATATTGTTTACAAAACGGTGTCTAGCAGTTCAAAACAAATTGAATATGGCTTAATCGTAATTGTAAAACGAGTTTTGTAAAACTTGAGTTTCTCAAGAAAGCTCAAAGAGTGAATCCTCGTTTGTATGATATAGGTTGCTATAATGATAATCTTTCTTTAATGTTAGCTCTTGAATCTGACGAAACGATTCGTCTTGCCCAAGAAAGTCGATCAAAATTAAGTGATTTAATCAGACTGTTTGATTATAAAAACTTGAATAATCTTTATGATTTGTTCGTTCCACAAAGTGAAAAGTCGTCTGAACAAAGATATTTTTCAGAAAGGTCAAAAATGAGTCATACACCTGTCAAGAATGAAAATTCAAAAGAGTCTTTTAATAAACAAAAAACTTTGTTAAAAAACGGATGGATGAATCCATTCTGTGGGATCAACAATGTAAAAGCTCTAAAGAACTTTTCAAAATTAAAAGTAGTGTTGACACGATTTTTGATAGAGTGGAAGGTTGCAAACAAACAATCGCTAAAAGAACATATTTTGGTCACATAGATCCATTCATTCAAAATACAATTGAAGGAAATTTTTGTCCTCAAATTCAAAAAATCAATGCTGGTTTAGAAAAATTCCACTTGTGTTTGAAAGAGGAAATGGTTGCTGATTTGAGATACTTTAATTCTCTTGAACATGAAATAGACTCTCTCAAATCTCAACTGGAAACTTAAAAAACATAGTTTTTGAATGAAATCGACTGACTTTCCAGGGAATATTATTACGCTGATCACATGAATGCTATACTTGGTGTGTATACTACTCTCGATGAATTCATTGATTTACAATGTGATTATGTGGATCAAGTTGTCAAATGTGAACGTCTTGAAAAAGAGCTTTCAAAAAGTAAAACAATGTCAAAGTGTTTTGAAGCATTTCAGAAACATGCGATTAATCTTGAACTTGCTTTACAACAATGTAAAGAATAGATGAAAAATGACAAAGCTTTCAAAGAAAATCAGTCAAACATATTTCTAAAAGAACGTGAACAATATTTTGAAATTCATGACTTGAAAGCTCAATTACAAGACAAAGGAATTGCAATAAGTGAGTTGAAGAAAACTCATTGAAAAGATGAAAGGAAAATATGTGGAAACTAAGTTTGAAAAACCATCGGTTATTCGACAACCGAATGCTTTTAAAAGTCAAAGACAATCAATTTTAGGTAAACCGTGTTGGGAAAATAGATTGTAACAGACTTAATACTGGTAGTATAACAGTTAAGTCTGATGGTGATAGTTAGTTCTGTTAGTATTGAGTTAATACTGGCAGTACTAAGTTAAGTCTGGCAGTACTAAGTTAGTACTGGTAGAGTAGCAGTACTAGAGTTAGTACTGGTCATAGTTAGTTCTGTTTATAGTTAAGTCTATTTATGAAACAGAATAGTAATAGTTATCTTAGAGATATCTTAGGAGATATCTTAGGAAAGGATATGTATTATCCTTTGACTCGTTTGTAAAAGCCCATTAGGGTTTCCTTGGTGTATAAGAGGAACCCTAAGGCACAATGTTACACACACATTTTAGAAAAATATTAATAGAAGCATAGAGCTTTATAGCAAAATAGTATTATCGTTTCTTCTTTACTCTTGTGTTAAGATTCCGCATTAACACTTGATATTCATAATCATTGTCTCTCATATAGTTGATTTGGATTTATCCAAGTTATCTATCGTCTTACAAAGGCTAGTCAGATCCTAAACCTAGGACCTACAAGTGGTATCAGAGCCTTTAGAGGGACTTTGAGAAAGAAGAATCCATAGAATCACAAACAACAAAATACACTCTCCTACAAAATGTCACAACCTGCAAATGATGATTTCTCACAACATCTCAGTGATGGTGAAGAATCAAACCATGAAGATGCATCATACACTGGTGGGCACCTAAACACTCTCACACTCTAACGAGATGATTCCTCAAACAATGCTATTAATATCAAACTCCAATTCTGAAGAAGGAGGAGTATGATATATGGGCAATGGAGATGGAGCATTACTTTGAGTACATTGATAATGAATTATGGAAGGTAATTCAGAATGGAAACTCCAAGAAGAGAATATCAACTGGAAAGGATGGTGTTGTTCGAGTACTTTCACCAGTTACTGCTGCAGAGATTCAAGCTGTTGAAAAGGAAAGGAAGGCTAAGAATATTTTGCTGATGGCCATTCCCTAAAGGAACATATTGATGAAGATTTCATGGAATGGATGATGCAAAAGAGATCTGGGAAGCCATCAGAACTAGGTTTGGTGGAATGCAAATTCAAAGAAAATGCAGAAGGCTGTTTTCAAACAACAGTTTGAAGCATTTAAAATATCCAGTTTTGAAGGATAGAAAGGGCTCTAGGCCATACGAGCTTTCAAACAAAATACTTTCTTAATTGGAAGCTCATGGTGCTGAAGTATCAACAGAATATGCAAATAATAAGTTTCTTAGATCTTTGCCTTCAGCATGGTCCAATCTAGCAATGACAATGAGAACTAATCCAGAGATTGACAATTTATCTATTGATGATTTGTACAATAATCTTAGAGTGTTTGAGCAAGAAATTCAAGGTGCTCCAAAACCATCTTCAAGTGCTCAAAATGTTGATTTTGTTTCACAAAGCAAAAGTAGCACTAATAAGGTTAAGTCTGGTTTTTCTGGTGCATACAGTTCTTGCACTCCTTCTACTTCTTCAACCAATGTTCCTGAAAAAGAAGTTCTTGCTGGTTTTGCTGATGAAGTAATCTATTCCCTCATTGCCAAACAAAACAGAGGATTTGGACTTACTTCATGAAGATTTGGAACAAATTAATGATGTAGATATTGAAGAGATGGACATCAATTGGCAAATAGCAATGATTGCTATTCGAATGAAGAAGTTCTATAAGAAAACAGGAAGGAGAGTTCGCGTGGATGGAAAAACGCCTGCTGGCTTTGACAAAAAGAAGCTTGAGTGAGTTTTATTGTCGAACACTGGTCACTTTGCTAGAGAATGTACAGCAAAGGGGACACATGATGGAAAGAAGAAGAGAGATTCTCTTTATCAACATCAAGAAGCTGGGAAGCAAGAGAAGAATCAGATGGGTTTGTGACCAATGGATGATGTGATTGTCAATTGGGGAGGGAAAATACTGAAAGCGGAAGAAAACAAATCATGCACTTATGGCTATCAGCTCAAGCAATGAGGTATCTTTGTGTTCTAAAACTTGCATTGATTCATATAATAAGCTTAAAACACTTACTGTATGATGAACAAATGAATCAGTTAGGTGATCAAGAAGCACAAATACTTGCATATAGTCAAGCTGTTAAGAAACTAGAAGCTCAACTTGTTACTTCTCAAAAACAGCAACTTTCTCTAAATGAAAAGCTTGCATTTCAAGCTAATGAAATACATGAAAAAGATGAAAAGCTTAAAAGATATAGGAGAATAGGAATGAAAGCTGTCAAAGAAAAGGAACAATTGCAGAAAACAGTAGATTCATGGAAAGATTCTTCCAAGAATCTTTGGAGATTAATTAATTCTGGCATGAGTTCAAATGATAAACTTGGCTTAGGGTTTGAAATACAATCTAATGATGAGGTTCTAAGTTATGAGGAAGAAATGAATTTTTCTGTCTTTAAGTGTTCAAAAGAGGATTCAATAGGAAAACCTTCGTACAGTAGATTTACAAAGACCAATGATTTTAAAGGTGTCCCACCTCCTTTAAGTGGAGATTATACTCCTACACCACAAGAGGAAATTGATGATTCTTTGTATGTTTATGGTAAAAAGGGTCCTCAAAAACCTGAAATTAGTGTGTCAGATGACAATTCTTCTGAGCATTCTACCTGTCAATCAAATGACAGTGAAGGATCTTGTGGAAATACCTCTGAGCACTCTTTTGAGACTGAATCAGAAAGTGTAAGTGAACCAAGTGAGATGTCTAAGTCAAGCATGGAAGTAACAAATGAAAAAGATGTGTCTGCTCCAAAATCAAAAGAAGTTGAACCTAGTTGTGTCTCACACATAAAAACTCCTAGGCAACCACTCAAAGATAAAGAAACACATAAAGTTAATAGGAAGAATTGGAATGATATGATGGAAAGAGAACTAGGGGAAGGTTACTCTTTTACAAAGAAGAAATGTTTTGTTTGTGGTAGTCTAAATCACTTGATTAAAGATTGTGACTATTATGAAAAGAAAATGGCTAGGGAAGCTGAGGTTAAGAGGGTTGTTAATACTGGTAATGGGGTGGCAAAACCAGTATGGACAAATGCAAACAGGATTAATCATGCTAATCAATTTGTTCCTAGATCAGTACAACTTAATGCTGGTAGGCCAAAGTTTAATTCTGTTAGGCCTAATATTAATACTGGTAGGACAAATATTAATTCTGTTAGGCCTAAAGTTAATGCTGTTAGTCCTAAAGTTAATACTGTTAGACCTAGACAACCAGTACCTCACAAGACCTCAAACAGTTTGAGTCCCAAAAGACCACAGATGAATCAAATTAATCAAAGAAGGGATTTTTCAAAATCATATTCATCTGTAAGAAGACCCTTTGCAAAATCTACAGCACAAATGGCTCATTCTAATGCTGTAATGGGAAGTTGGGGATCTGCTGTTAAGACCTCAGCAAGTTATAATTGGAGGAACTCTAGACCAAACTTCAATTATAACAGTGGACCTACTTTTGTTATAACTGTGAATGCTAATGGTCCACAAGGCAGACCCAAGCCTGCAAAGGGAGGAGTGACAAGGTTTTAACTTTTGTACACTTTCCATACATATTTAATTCTGGTTGAAAGAGTGTTAATTCGGGTTGACTCTTAATTAATTCTGTTTGACCGAAATTAAGTCTGGTAGTGTAATTGTTAATTCTGGTAGGTTATTGTTAATGTTGGTTGCGGGCAATTTGACTTTCTTCTAGTTTATCACTGTTTAAATGTTACCGTTAGAGATTTTTACGGTGTAATTGTCGTACTACAGCGAAGCTATATATAGATAAAATTTGATTTCTCTTTCATACTTATCTTTTTATTGCTATATCCTTTTCGCAAAGTAAAATTTCTCTTTCATTATTATAACAAAAATAGTCAAGCGTTCTGTTACCAGCATCTTCTAACCTCACTCGCATCAAAACTCAAGTATTAATACGATTGTCCAATGGCCCAATTAAAGTATTGTGACAAACACAATCAAGTGGGATTTTTGCGCAAGCCTGACGAAAGTGCAGGGTTTGCTGAGATAGTGGATTTTCTTCGAGGTTCCAACCTCAGGTATGCCTTAACTTCTAATCCAACTATCTATGACTCTCTTGTCAAACAGTTTTGGCAGACTGCTATTGCCATTACTAAAGCTGATGGGTCTCTAGAAATAAAGGCAACCATTGATTCCATAGGGTACACAATCACTGAGGCATCTATTAGAGATACACTTCAATTAGACGACGCCTCAGGGATTACTATGTTGCCAAATAATGAACTTTTTGAGGGGATGGGGCAAATGGGGTATCCTACTGATGGATCCTTTACTTTTTGGAAAAGTTTTTTCACACCCCAATGGAGATATTTAGTCCACCATCTTTTACACTGTATAAGCTCTAAAAGTGGTGGATGGGATCAATTCGGTAGCAATATTGCTACTGCTTTGATTTGTCTATCCACTAATAGAGTTTATAACTTTTCAAAACTTATTTTTGATGGTATGGTGGCAAATTTGAGAAGCAAGACAAAGTTTTTGATGTATCCTCGTTTTCTGCAAATGATTTTGAATATTCAAACGGAAAACAAACACCTTTATCTGGCTGTAAGCCTAACCAAAAAGATCTTTGGGAACATGAAAAGGGGGTTTCGAGGGGCACCAAGACCTTTATTGCCTACTATGTTACTTGTTGCTACTAACCCAAATGCAGGTCAAGAAAATGATGCTGTGGCTCCATCCCAACCATCATCATCATCACCTCCAGTAGCATCCACATCATCTCCTCCAGTCATTACTACACCTACACCTATCCCTGCATCCATACCTTCACCCACACCTATTCCTGAAACTGAACCTGAACCATTTGAGCACACCTTTGAGGAGCCATCTCCTGTCCACCAACACTTCTCACCCCCACAAGAACAGGCCCAAGGACAAATGGCTATGGATGACTTACTTCACGTAGTTCCTAAGTTGATCTCAAAAATTGACAGCCTGGAAACGGATCTCAAACAAACCAAGCTGACAATGGGGAATGCTATTGTGAAGTTAGTCAAGAAAGTGAAGAAGTTGGAAGGGCTTTTGAAAAAGAGACATGTGGTTTTGTCAGATTCCGAAGAAGAAGAACCTGAGGCTCAAGGGAGGAAAAGTCAAGATGATCCTCTAGATTCTTCAGTACAAGGATTGGTTACTCCTTCTACAACAAAAGTAAAAGCTTCAGGGGAGGAACAAGTGGAAGACATAAGTCCAAATACTCTTGAAGCAGCCAAAACTCTCTCCAAGGTTGCCTCTTTAAAGCCAAGGTCTATTGACAAGGGAAGGAGATACAAGAGAAGAAAAGAGGCTAAGGGAAAGAAGGTAGTCTCAAGCTTGGATTTTCAAGAAGAAGTTGATACTGGTGCTGAACAAGTTAATACTGCTGAAGGAGTTTAAAATTTTTTAAACTTAGCGTATTAAACTTAGTACTGTTAGTGAACAAGTTAGTACTGGCAGTACTAAAATGTCTATTCCTTCACCTGATAAAGGCCAAAGAGAAGGAAAAGCTCCTATGATTATTGAAGAAACTCCTAAGAAGTCAAAGGAACAAATTTTACAAGAGGAAGCTAGCCTTGCTGAAAGCAACCGATTGGATACTTTACAGAAAGAAGAGGTGGCTAAACAAGTACATTTGGATTCTCTCCTAGCACAAAGAATTGCAGAAGAAGAAGAACTGAATGAGCAACAAAAGAAAAGAAAAGCTCAAGTTCAATTTGAAGCTCAGCATTACACAGATGAAGATTGGGATTTAATTAGAGCCAAGATTGAAGCCAATGCAGAGTTGTCAAAAAGTATGCTAGGAAGTGACTTACAAGGAGAAGATTTTGCAAAGAAGATGGTTGATCTAGTAAATCAAAGGAAGAAGTATTTTGCAGAGGAAAGAGCAAGAGCTAAAAGAAATAAGCCCATGACCCAATCACAGCTGAAGACATATATGATGAATTATTTGAAGAATCAGGGGACATGGAAGTTACAGGTTGAATCTTTTGCACCAATAAACTTTGAAGCCACTAAAGCCAGTTTGAAAAGATTTGGTGAAGAGCTTCAGACAAAGACTACAAAAAGACTGAAAGATGAGGAAGCAAAGGATGTTGAGCCAACCAAGAAGTCTGGGAAGAGGAGAAAACAAATGGCAAGGAAAGGATTGCATACAGACCTTGATAAGGATGATTCAGAAGATTCAGATGAAGTTAGTGAACAAGATGATTCTGTCTCAGGTACTAAAATTCCAATTAATCCTGTTCTTGTAGCTATGAAAGTACCTAGTATAGCCACCTATAAGATCATCAAGCAAGGAGAAAAAGGAGTATACCAAATAGTTAGGGAAGATGGAACTGATATAGTGTACATTAATTTTGGTGCTATGCTGATGAATATATCTAGAGATGATCTTACTGAGTTATTAGGATTGTCTTGAAATAGATATGGGATGGATGGACCAGAGGATGAGCTAGAGAAGGTATTTTGGAAGTATTTAAAGAATATGTTTGAAGAACCTCTTAGTACAGATCCTATTTGGAGTTTGTTAAGTCAGCAAAGGATCATAAGTTGGAGATATTATGATTCCTGTAGAGTACATTGTTTGAACTTGGAGTCAATGGATATATATATGTTGATTGAAAGGAAATATCCATTATCTGCTGAGATATGCAAAGCTATGCTAGATAAGAAACTTCAAGGAGGAAAACCAGATGAGGATTGCTACAAAATGTTGAAAATGATGGAAAAGCAAGCTGGTATTAGAAAGTAGTGAAGGTTGATGAGTTAGAAGTATAGGATGGAGATGAGAAGGATAACACTTGGTGGAGGTGCTATGCACTAACACAACAAATGGTTATCAGTTCACCATGTCTAACCGACATAAGGACTGGCTAGTCCAGGGCAGTACGGTCTTGGTAAGTACTTCTCAAAATCCGTTCTATGGTTGACAACTTGAAAATATGTTGTATGGTTTTCAACTCATCCTTATCTGTTTATGTGAAGAGTTGCTAGCCACAAGTTTATGGATGTGGTTAATGGCTGTGGAAATACCATATACTAGTCCATGAGGTTATGGCTCATGGTAAAGACAAATTGTAAATCCATATTAGATGGTTGACACTTTACCAAAAAGTGGATGGTGCATCAACTCACCAAGTTTCATGTATAAAGAGTTGATATGGTTATCAATCCACCATGGAATTTACCTTTTCTAGGTGCCAAGGATTGAATAGGCCCTGAGCAACGGCTACAGGTAAAGCATATCAAATCCGTTTTGGCTGTAATGGTTTACAAAAAACCATATGGTATTCAATCACTATGTTTCATGTACTGAGGAGTTGAATGGTTTTTAGTCGACATGGACATACACCTTTTTGGTGGCCAAAAGGACTGGACTACTCCAGAGTGAATGGCTAACTGGTAAAGAGACATCAAAACTCCAATTTAAAAATTTTCATGATCACCTCTCACAGATTTAACACACCTGGTGAAGTGATGAGAATAGACTGATACTTTATGATTTGATGTTAATATGTCAATGGTGCTGATATGCGGTTTGCTGGAAGAAATTTGAAGAATAGTTGCTGCAATGATTAAATAAAGAGATAGACTTGAAGCATAGCAGTTCAAGAATACTTGAAGAATTCTATTTCCCAACATCCTAAGAAGCTTAAAGTTTTAAAGTAAAGATCAAGAGATATTGAAGGACTTGAAGTTCACAAGTGACGATCAAGTTAGGGAGGATTTATATGGGAAATTGGATTGTAACAGACTTAATATGATTGTATAAAGTTAAGTCTGGTAGTAATAGTAGGTTCTGGCATTATAAGTAATACTGGCAGTACTAACGTTAAGTTGGCTAGTACTAATGTGAGTACTGGTTGAGTAAGCAGTACTAGAGTTAGTTCTGGTAATAGTTAGTAAAGTCTGTTCATAGTTAAGTCGTTTATGTAACATATATAGTAATAAGTTATCTTAGAGTTATCTTTGAGATATCTTAGGAAAGGATATGTTTTATCCTTTGTCCGATTGTAAAGCTCTTTAGGGTTTCCTTGTGTTAAAAAGGAACCCCAGGAACAATGTTATGTACGTGATTGGAAATATCAAAATAGAAAGCATAGGAGCTTAATAGCAAATAGTATTATTGTTTTCTTCTTAATTCTTGTGTTAAGATTCCGCATTAACACTTGATATTCATAGTCAGTGTCTCTCACATAGTTGATTTGGATTTATTCAAGTTAGCTATCGTCTTACAAAAGGCTAATCAGATCCTATACCAAGGACCTACACGTCCTTTCAAGAATACGCTTAAGACCACGATTTGACACCTCCACTTGACCACTCGTTTGAGGGTGGTAAGCGGTAGCTAAACGATGTGTGACTCCATATTTAGACATCACTTTGGCAAATTGATCATTACAAAAGTGGGTCCCACGATCGCTTATTATAGCTCTCGGTGTTCCAAATCGGGCAAAAAGAGATTTTAAAAATTTCACAACTACACGAGCATCGTTTGTGGGGAGCGCCTTTGCTTCAACCCATTTCGAAAGATAGTCGACTGCTACAAGGATATACTTATTCCCTTTGGATGACGGAAAAGGTCCCATAAAATCAATACCCCATATATCGAAGATTTCACAAACTTGGATAGCGTTTTGAGGCATTTCATCACGTTGAGAAATTTTGCCTTGTCGTTGGCACGTATCATAAGATTTGATCATCGAATGAGCATCTCGATATATAGTAGGCCAAAAGAAACCAGCATCAAATACTTTTCGAGCGGTGAGATTGGCACTATGATGGCCCCCGGTGGGTCCTTCATGACAAGCCTTGAGGATTTCAAGAGCTTCGTGTCCAGATACACACCTACGAATGATTTGATCCGCACATATACGAAAGAGGTAGGGATCATCCTAGAAATAATGTTTTACATCTTTGAAAAATTTCCTCTTCTGTTGAGTTGACATTCCTTTTATGATAAAATTCCCCGCATGGTAGTTTGCAAAATCGGCAAACCATGGGGTACTTCCGTTTGATATAACTCCAAGAGTTTCTAAAGGAAAATGTTCGTTAATGTCTTTGTTTTCCAAAACATCTTTGTGAGGATTCTCGAGTCTTGACAAATGATCGGCGGCTAGATTTTCACTTCCTTTCTTGTCAAGAATGGTGATATCGAAATCTTGTATAAAGTAACACCCATCAGATAGCAATCTTGGTTTGGCATCTTGTTTTGTCATAAGGTATTTCAAAAGTTAGAGTTGTCGTATAAAACAATGCTTTTTGATAAGACAAGATATGGCGAACTTTTCAAAAGCATACTCTACCGGCGGCATCTCCTTCTCTGTTGTAGTGTAATGAATTTGAGCTTCGGTCATCGTTCTTACTCGCCATCATGAATTGGTTGAAAAATGCTTTGTCTTACGTTGTCAAGAAACCGATACCATCGCACAAAATCGCTTGCATCACACATTAAGTAGAAAGGTAGGTTCCAATCCGGGACAACTAAGATCGGAGCTTCGGTAAGCTTCTTCTTAAGAGTTTCGAAAGCATTGATACAGTCTTGAGAAAATACAAAAGGTGTGTCTTTTTCGAGAAGGTGAGTTATTGGTCTAGAAATCTTAGAAAAGTCTTGAATGAAACGACAATAAAATCCTGCATGACCTATCAAACCCCCAACTTCTAATCTCCTTGACGGTAGTGGGATGAGGGAGTTTTAGCAATCTCGTCAATTTTTGCTCGGTCGACCTAATTCCGGATCTTTGATTATCTTATACTAAACAATACCTTCTTTACAAATTGAAATGACCATTTTTCCCATTTAAGGACATGATTGGGTCTTCACATCTTTTTAACATTCGTTCAATGATTAGGAAAAGACATGAATCAAAACTATCCGACACGAAAAAATCATCCTAAGCACTCCTTGTCTTTTCTATCATGTCGTGAAAATATCGGCACATATATCGTTGAAAAGGTTCCAGGAGCATTTACATAATCCAAATGGCACATTCGACGTTGAGCATTATTACGTACGGGCACGTAAAAGTGTTTTTTTTTGATCATGAGGATCAATTTAGAATCTGAAAACAGCCTGAAAAACACATCTAGAAAAACATATAGAATTTCATTTGCGGTAGACGTTCTAGCATTTGTTCATGAACGGGGAGAGGAAAATGATCTTTACGAGTCGCTTCGGTAAGCTTCCTATAATCGATACATACTCTCAATCCGGTAACTAGACGTGTCATAATTAATTCATTCTCTTCATTTGTAACGCGTCATTCATCCTTTTTTAGAAACTCAATGGATTGGACATAACCCAGGGCTGTCGGAGATTGGGTATATCATTCGGCATCAAGAAGTTTAATCTCCTCCTTCTTAATGACTTCATGAATTTTCGGGTTCACCCGTCTTTGACTTTGCACAGATGGTTTACAATCGTCTTCCATCAAAATCTTATGAGTATCAAATTCGTGGGTCGATACCTTGATATCGGTTATTTTCCATGCAATTGCTCGTTTATGAGATTGTAGAACATTATTGAGAGCTTCTTTTTGATCGTTTTTTTAATCCTTTTGCTATGATGACGGGGTAAATTTCTCTTTACTTCCTCATATATAAGCATTTTCTAAGTGGTTGGTATGTCTTTTATACTATACCCCGGAGGCTCTTACAATTGTGATTTGGCCTCGGTAACTTTCTCACACTTTGCTTAAGTCCATCAGAGGATGTTGAAAGGGTCACCATTTAAAATTGTTCAAGCACATAATATCTTCTCCGGATCACATCAATATGATCACTTTCAAGAGATTGATTGTCTTAATAGTATAAGCTTCGAATTCTTCCAAAGTAAATTTCGGTAGGTACGGCTCGGACGTCGTAGTGGGAGTGCCACTGTTTATTCATCACTAGGTAAATCTAATATTTAGGTCCTTACTCCGCTCTTTATTGTTCTTGCTTGAGGGGCTTTTCGAGGTTACCGAGGTGTTTTCGGAGTGGATGATTTTCTGGGTTGGGTAGTTATGGTAAGTGTCGGAGGCGGGGCTTTAGGCGGAGGGGGGTTTTCGCCGGCGGTTTAGGCTTGGTTGGGCGTACTCGGGTTGGCTTTTTTGTCCGGACATGGGTAGTGGGTAGCGGGGTGATGCGGCGATAAGCGGAGGGAATTGGAGTTCGGGGCATTCGGGATCGGTGGTAGGCGGAGGCGTTTAACCGGTGGGGTTGTGTGGGTACAGGGAAGCGTTAGAGTTTGGATGGCGTGGCAGGGGTTTGGGAGGTGTGTGGGGGATGGGGGGGTGGGTGCGTGACGGGGGTGGGGCCCACGTGGGGGGGGAGGGGGGGGGTGGATTGGGTGGGGGGGGGGGGGCGGCGGGGGGTGGGCTGGGAGGGGGGGGGGGCGGGGGGCGTGTGTGGAGAGGGTGGGGGAGGGGTTGGGGGGAGGGTGCGGGGGGGGGAGGGGGTGGAGCAGTGGGGGACGGGTTGGGTGGAGGGGGTTGGGAAGGGGGGTGGTGGGGGGGTGGGGGGGGGGGGAGTGGGGGTGGGGGGGGGGGGGGGGGGGTGGGGGGGGGTGCTTCGGGGGGGGGTCGGGGGAGTGGGTGGGAGGTGTGGGGGGGGGTGTGGTGGTCGGGGGGACGTGGGGGGGGGGGGGGGGGGGGTGAGGGGGTGGGTGGGGGGCGACGGGGGGGATAGGGGGGGGGGGTGGGGGGTGTTGGGGGGGGGGGGGGTGGGGGGTGGGGGGGTGGGGCTGTATGGGCAGTGGTGGGGGGGGGGGGTGGGGGGGGAGGGGGGGGGGAGGGGGGACGGCGTGAGGAGTGGGGGAGGGGGCAGGGTGAGAGGGCGGGGAAAGTGAGTGGTGGGGGGGGGGGGGGGCGAGGAGGGGCATGGGGGGAAGGGGACGGGGGGGCCCGGGGGGAGAAGGTGGCGAGGGCGGGGGGGGGGAGGTGGGGGGGGTGGAGGGTGGGGGTGGGAGGGATTGGGGGGGGGGGGGGGGTGCTGGGGGTGTGGGTTAAGTGTGTGGTGTAGGGTTTTGGGGTGTTGGGGGGGTGGGGGTGGGGTTGGGGAGTGTGTTATAGGGGAGTAGGGGTGGTGTGTGGGCTTGTGGTTGTGTGTGTGGTGTGGTGGTTGAGGGGGCGGGGGGGTGTGGTGGGGGCGTTGTGTGTGTGTGTTTTGGTTGTGTGTTGTGTGGTGGGGTTGGTGTTTGCCCATTTTGGGGGTTTGTTTTGTTATTTGTTTTTTATGGTTGTTTTGTTTTTCTTTGTTGGTTTTTGTTTGTTTTTTGTTTTTTTGTGTTTTTTGTGTTTTTTGTATTTTGGTGATTTTTTATGGTTAGCTGTTTATTTTTTTTTTTTTTGTTAGTCTTTGATTTTTTTGTGTGTTTTGAGTGTTTAGTTTTTGGTGTTATTTTGTGAGGTTGTTTGTGGTTTGTGTGTGATGTGTGTTTTTTTTTTTTTATTTTTTTTTTTTTTTTTTTTTTTATCTTTTTATTTTTTTTTATTTTTTTTTTATTTTTTTTTTTTTTTTTTATTTTTTTTTTTTTTTTTTTTTTTCTTTTTTTTTTTTTTTTATTTTTTTTTTTTTTTTTTTTTTTTTTCTTTTTCTTTGTTTTTTTTTTTTTTTTTTTTTTTTTTTATTTTTTTTTTTTTTTTTTTTATATTTTTTTATTTTCTTTTTTTTCTCATTTTTTTTTTTTTTCTCTTTTTTTGATTTGGGCTCAACGAAAGTTTTTTCCAAATCGAAAGAGGAATTAGATTTATGCTCGCCAAGATCGGCCAAGGCATGACATATATCCATTTCCCAGGGTATTCCAAGGACATAAGGAATTTACCGGATCTCTAGCTTTTCGGGAAAGCTTTTTAAGGAGCATCGAATCTGGAGCAATTACTCGGTTCAATTGAAATTTTCACTAATTCAAGCAACTTTTCTTTATTCATTAAAAATAATCCCTAATCGTAGGAGCTAAATCTCGGCATTAACAAACAAAGGCATCCGCTCAAAAACTTATATCAAACGCAAAATCTTGAAACAATTTGAAAGATATTCTCTTTTTGTATGAAGCTTTTTCTCGATTCTTTTGATTGTCTCGTCTTAAAGGGTAAGGAATAATTTGCCTTAAGTACCGTCTTCAGAATCTCGGGTTCCGGGAATCGGAGTTTGATTTAGGGTAAAGTCTTCAGAATCTGGGTTCTGGAATTGGTTTAGGGATAACCGGAGGTGGGATTTGAGCGGTACTTCCTTGGAAATCATTTTGCTCCTCATCCGTTATTTCCTCGGTCTCTCGTTTCCACTTAATTTGCGGAGAAGGTTTAGTTGGATTTGAGGGTCCCTGTAAGCTACACCACTTCGGGTAAAGTGATTGCTTTCATCTCGCCTTCGGGTTAGGGAATTCGTATTTACTCGGAAGTGTACCTTAAGGTGAGGCTTGGGCTTCGATGGAAACTGCTTAACATGTTTTGATATTATTTTGCAACGTGTTTTGAAAAGCATTATTTTGACTCATCAAAGCGGTTTGTTGATTCTTGATGGTATTTTGAATCTCGTTCTTTAACTCTCCTTTCATCGAAGTGATTTGGTATTGCAAATTCCTAATCGTTTGATCATTAGACTTCTTGTAATTTGAAAAATCATTTGAAAAATCGTTCACTTGAGTCTATTAGGCACTTGAATCGGTTGATTTTGTACCTTTGGTTTTGAAAATTCGAAGCATGATTAACTTGACCTATGAAAAACTTGACTTTGAGGTTAATTGTTCACTCATTTGAAAATATTTCCCTTGACCTTGATGTTATTATTTCCTATTTTGACCTTGATTTGCACCGAAGACAAAACCTTAGTTGGTACCATTTGATTACTAACTCGAATTTGGTGGGGCTTGTTGATTATAAAGTTCCCGTGGTTGCACAAACCTTTTTGTTATTATCGGTAGTCCGAAACAATTATACATGGGCGATGAGCTAACATAAGTAACACAATTTTCCTCAAACGCCTTAACCAGTGGGGAAGGGACAATACCTTTTTAGAAACAATCGCGGTAGGTCGAAAGTTTGATCCGCAAGTTTATACAATTCGTTTCATCCACTTTTGCTAACATTTTCCCTAGAAGCTAACCTAGAGCATTTGTTTTGTTTCTCGAATAACGCACTTTTGACTTGTTTTCAATTATATTCAAAGCTTCCCTAGTAGTCTTACTTAACAAATTACCACCCGCCGCGGCATTTAAGGAGTCTTGTTCGTTCTCGGTTAAACCATTATAAAAGGTATCAACTTGAGTTAACTCCGAAAATCCGTGGTGAGGGCAAGATCTAAGCATACCCTTAAAACGTTCCCACGCTTCACTAAAAGATTCATCGAATTCTTGTGAAAAACAAGAAATTTTGTTCTTAAGGTGAGTGGTTTTTAAAAGGGGGGAATATAGTTACGAACTGGTATCGAGAATCATCCCAAGTCAAAATTGAATTCGGGGGTTCTTTCTCGTACCAAGTTTTAGCGGCTCCCTCGAGCGAATAAGGAAACATCATAAGCTTAATCACATCATTAGGCACATTCCTAAATCGTAAGGTCGAAGTAATCCTTTTGAAACTATTAATATGAGCATGAGGATTTTCATTTTCTAAACCATGAAACGGGTTCGCTTGAACCAATTGAAGCAAATTAGTTTTGATCCTCAAAATGATCGCATGATCTCGGGTAAAACAATAGTTCTCCATAACCCTCGGTGGGTGCACGGAGTAATTCCTCCATATTCGATTCCGCCATCACAACTATGGTTTGTCCGGGAATTGGCTCTTCTAAATTACAAGGTTCAACAAAACAACCAGAAGGGTTGTGTTGTTGCGACGGTTATGATTACAGTTTGCGGAGAAAAAAAAAATCCTGAGTGCGCATGCACTTAAGAAGGAGAAAAATTAAAAAGGAAAATTCTAAAAATTAAAATAAATTTACACTAAATTTTTTTTTATTTTGTTTTTTTTTAAATTTTTTATCCACATACATAATTTTTAAACGGTTTTACGAAAGAGACTTTACCAAATAATCAACTACTTCAACGATCAGCTCTTAAAATTGATTTTTAAGGTGAGCCGTATTTTCGGTATGGACACAATAATGGCATGTGTTAAATCTTTGGTTCGATTTGGGACATTTTCTAAAGTTCACCGGAAACATAATTATGATAAAAATCTCAATTTGAATAGATAATTATTTGTTGGTGTTCTTTTACCAACTTTGTTTATTTAATTTCTTTTTTAAAGGACAATTTTTTTATATTTTTGATTTTTTTGTGTTTTTTTATATGATAGCTATATTAAAAAGAAAAGAAAAATATTTTTTACTTTTTATATTTTATGATTTTTTTTGACTTTTTGAAATTTTTTAACAAAAATGAAACTTTCGAGGACGAAAGGATCTTCAAATCTTATCAACAAACACAAAACGAGAGATTCGTTAACTCAATTCCCCGGCAGCGTCGTCAAATATTTGATACGAGGATATAATATACCACAAGAGCAATTAAGAAAATTCCCTAAGGAAAATTCACTCTTTAAAATATATATATATATAATATATAATATACGTATGTTTACCGGAAAGTATGATTTCCCAGATCGTTTTCCCAACGATTTGAGAAATTGAAACCTCGCTTGATATTGGATACTGATTTGAATGGGTTCGAAGATTGATTGGGTTTTCTATAACTACTAATTAAAAGCACAATTAAACACAAGTAATTAAAAACAATTAAAGCACAAAATCAATTAACAAGACAATTAAAACGCGACAAATAAGCAAGTAAACTAAATTTATCTCCTAAAAATGTAAACTAAATTTATAAACCTAAGATAGGACAAAAGAAAATTTTAGGAAAAAGAAAACATTTTTTTGATCTATTTTTTGATTTATTCTATGAATTTAAAAACTGGATTTAATCTATTTTAACTCCTTAAAAAATAGCAAATTAGGGTCTAAAAATTAGAAAAAAGATTTTTAATAATTAGAAAAGTCCTAAAATAACATAAAAAACTCAGAAAAACTATTTTTACTATTTTTAAAATTAAAAATCCTATTTTTTTAAAACTTAATTTTAAATGCTTAAAGATGAACAATTAAAATCTAAAAGTGGTGAAAATGTTTTTACTGGAATGTAACATAAAAGCTATTTTTTATAAAAACTAAATTTTTTTTTTCTAAAACTTTTTTGTATTTTTTATTAATTTTTTCAAATTTTAAACCTACGGAAAATCCTAGAAAATAATCTAATAAAGGGAAAATTCTCAAAAATCCAGGAAAAAATAATACTGTAAAAGGAATACGAGAACCATATAAAATAATTCACACAGCTAAACAAATAAGCTCCAAATATAAGCTGTATAAGGCTACGGCTTAATAAATGTATAGAAATTGAAAAAAGGTGTATAGTGTTAAACTTGGGGAAAGGTTTCCGGGATGAGCTATTGTATGCATAGATAGGTTAAACAGTATGGTTGTTGAGTGTGAGGTCGTGGGTTCGAGGCAGGCAAACCCCAACTTTTTGCACTTTTTTATTTTTTAACTTTTAACAAAAACTAAATATCTAAACTTATTAAAAATGTGATTTTAAACAACTTTAAAACTAAACTTTTTGTCTGAAAGTGACAAATAAGCCCTAAAACAGCTTATCAAAAAGCTGTTACAGCAACTAAGGGTTTTAGCTTTAAAAAAACTTAGATGACACTTAACAGCTTGCAAAAGCTTTAATATAAGCTCATTTTCAGAATTAAAAGAAGTTCTAGAAAGCTATGGATGTGCTTTATCTAAATATGATATAGCTTCTTATTATAGAAATATAAAAAGCTAACCTAAATTTGGATGATAAAGTAGTAACTCAGGTCCTATGACTCAAAGAGTTGAAATTTAACAAGCTATAAAAGAATAATAACTTGAGATTAAGCTTACCTTTTTTGAAAACTTAACTAATGATGCTTAAACTATAAGACTCAATCATAAAAACCTATATTAAAAGCTAGTAAATCAAAAATCTAATTCATTAAGCTAATACTACTGTTTTTGGCTAATCAATGACTTTTTAAAGCTAAATGCACCTAGGTAAATAAGATAATAAATGAAAACTAAGACTTGATTTTACTTAAGCTATATCTAATCTATATTTAACTTGAATTTAAGAGCCTAAATCTTAAAATTACTAGCTTAAATGAGACTAGAAGCTCAGCAGTACTAACTACTTGTTAGTACTGCTGATGCAATTGGCAAAAGCCAAACTAAATGTGCAGGTGTCCTTAATGGACTAATCTGCACTAAAAACTCTTATTGAGTGACTTTAAGTTCAAAGCAAGCAAGAACCAAGCCTTAGATGGCTTGGTTCAAATTTTCACAAGTGAAAATAAGGAGAAAAGGTCCCCTGGTGCTGAGACAACTAATTAGGCCATAAAATGAATTAAAACTTAAACTCTTGCTGCAAATCTACTTAAAACTTAATCAAAATAATTTGAACTTCTAACTATCTCAAAGTTAAATGAACTATCAAGCCCCTACCAAATGGTAACACTAAGTTTCTTTGACTTTTGATGGTCAAATAACACTAACCCAAACACCCCCTTAAGTTGTGACAGAATTAATTAAGCTTATGCTTTGACAATTCACTACACAAAACTTTAAAACCAGATTACTAGAAGCCTATTACAATCTTATTAAACATGAATCAACAACTAAGTTAACTAAAATTTAAGAATTAAAGCTATGCTACTATATTTTTGATTTTTATGAAATTTATGACAGAATTAAAAGTACTATAATCTACTACTATAAAGCTAAAGACAGATTGAGATTTATAACTAATAAGCACAAATAAAGACCAATAAGCACAATTAAGCAATTATATTAAGCAAATGAGCAGATCTAAACTAATAAGCAATTATAAAGCAATTAAACTAGAATTTAAAGACAAGGAAAGTAAAATGAGGACTTACAAGTAGCTTCAGCCAAACAGAAGCTTAAAGGCTCAATTGAGCTTATCATCTAGCTCTAGCTTATCCATGAGAGCTCTTCCAAAGCTAGCTCTCCTTCCATAGCTTATTTGTCCCCAAGCAAAGGTAAATAAGTACTTAAGCTAGTTTTAGATATTAAGTATGATTAAGACCAAGTTAAGCTCAAATCATGAGCTTAGAGACTCATGAGAGCTGTTGAGCTTATAGGAGCTTATGAGCATTTAGCTTAAAAATTGAGGACAAATGAAAAAGAGAGAGAGCTTATGAATGTAAATACTGAATTTCATTAACAAAAGAAACTGATTACATTACTTTAAAAAGAAATTACAAAACATTTAAGGAAAATTACATTTAGCTAAAAACGAAATTTTAAGCTACCTAAAAGCTACTAAAAGAAAATTAAATGTGTGTGTGTGTGAGGTGAGAGCCTATTTATAGCCGATCTCCGAAGCTTCTAGGTCTGGCTTGATGCCCACGCTCCAATCAATCCCGACCAATCATTTCTTCAATCATTTGAGGGCTATTGTAAGCCGTTGGATCAAATGTGGATGCTCAAGGATTGCCAAGCTGTCATTCTCATGATGTGACAGCTTGTGCTAGTTTACTGAGTGAATGTAGTGCAAATTCCTCATTCCTTTGTGCTTTCTCCATAGCCACGTGGCTTTGATGCTTGGGTAGACAAATGAAAGCCCTTGATATTACAAATTTGACCCTGCCATCTTGTTAACGATCCCTTGAATTACCTTAATTGCCTATCAATTAGGGAAAGCCCTTTGATTTACCTTGGGTTTAATGTTGGGGACGATGGGTGAATAGTAACCACGTTTTCCTGCTTGTTTTAACTGTAAAGGTCCTTGTGGTTGGTAATAAAAGGTGTAGTGTAAAAAAGAGACTTTTGGAAATGGCAACAATGGCCCTTGGAGTTTTATGAAAAGGATATTGGGCTAAGGGATCCGGGCATGGCCCATTTAGGTTTAGGGACTATTTTTGCAACTTTTGAAACTTGAAGGGCTATTTTGAAACATTTTGGGTCTTGTCTTTTGTGGTTGACTTCTGTTGACCAAGATTGACTGGAGTTGACTGAAGATTTGACTTTTTCTGGCTTTGGCTTCCGGCTTTTGTTCACTCTTCCGTTCTTGTGTCCGTGTTTGCCCGTTTTTGACGGTTTTCTTTTGATTTTTCATATATCCGTACCTGCACACACAAAACACAAATACAAGCATATTTTTGCCATTTTTGGTCTGTTTTGGGCTATTTTAGGTATAAATGGATATGTGTATTTAACACTTATCAGATATCAATCCCATTCGTAGGTCCACAAGGACACGCCGTCCCACAGATAGATTGTGTTTATACATCGATGCTGAGGAACATGAGTTAGGGGATCTCGGTAATCCCGCTAACTATAAAGCTGCATTGCTGGATCCTGAATCCAAGAAATGGCTTAATGCGATGAATGTGGAAATGCAATCCATGAAAGATAATGATGTATGTGTCTAATTTAGCTTCCTCCCAATGCTAGAACCGTTAGTAGCAAGTGGCTTTTCAAGAAAAAGACTGACATGGATGACGCAGTATACATCTTTAAAGCTCGTCTTGTAGCAAAGGGCTTCACTCAAACCTATGGGGTTGATTATGAAGAAACCTTTTCTCCTGTTGCAGACATTAGAGCTATAAGGATTCTCATAGCTATAGCCGCATACTATGACTATGAGATATGGCAAATGGATGTCAAGACCGCCTTCCTCAATGGACATCTTTCTGAAGAAGTCTATATGGAGCAACCTGAGGGTTTTGTAAATCTAAAATATCCTAACCATGTATGCAAAACTTTAAGCGTTTCCTATATGGACTTAAGGCAATCATCAAGGCAACGGATTAAGCGATTTGTGATGATGAATCAAAAGAAATTTCGGTTTCACTCAAAATCCTGATGAGCCATGTGTATACCTAAAAGCTAGTGGGAGTTATGTCGCTATCCTAATTCTATATGTCGATGACATATTGCTCATGGGAAACAACATTCCATTGTTTACAAGATGTAAAAATCCTAATCTTGGGGAAGAAGTTTTGCTATGAAAGATTTAGGGGATGCTGCATATATTCTTGGAATCAAGATCTACCGTGATAGGTCAAAGCGGTTAATTGGTTTAAATTCAAAGTGCTTACATTGAGAAAAACTTGAAAAGATTTTATATGGAAAAATTCCAACGTGGAACCGATCCAATGCAAGAAAAGCTTAAATTGAGAAGTCACAAGTGGTTCAACGCCTGCTGAGAAACAGTGCATGCAAAATATTCCATATGCTTCGGCTGTAGGATCTATTATGTATGGCTGGTTGAGATGTACCTCGTCCTATGTTGCGTTTGCACAAAACATGACAAGCCGATTTCAACAGAATCCGGGTGAAGAACACTAGACTGCTGTTAAAAATATTCTTAAGTATCTTCGCAATACTAAGGATATGTTTCTGGTATATAGAGGTAATATGGAACAAGAGCTCAGAGTTTCTTGCTACACTGATGCTGGATATCTGACGGATGCTGACAACCTAAAGTCGCAGACTGGATATGTGTTCGTTCTAAAATGAGTGCTGTTGATTGGAAAAGTACAAAACAAAAGTATTTTTGGCAACCTCATCTTACAGATGCAGAATATATCGTGCTTTTTTGGGATGTCATCGAATGAGGCTTGGTATGGATTCGTTAATTCATTTCTGGGCTTGGCTTTGTTCCCACATTGAATAACCCATAAGTATTGTATTGTGATAATCTGGAGCCATAAACAATAGCGAAGAGATCGGATGGGTCAACTAAAGTGCGTGAAATTTTTGCGCAAAGTTCACTATCTTCGCGAGACCATTACGAATGGGTGATGTAAAAGATGGAAAAGATTGACACAGATGATAATTTAGCTGACCCTTTCACAAAGGCTTTGGCATTCCCTAAGCATTCTGAATTAACTAGGAATATCGGATTGTTGCCAGCTAGTAGTTTCATGTAACTCTGTGTTTGATTAGTATTTGGATAATTTTGGAATTGTAAGACAGTTTTTAATTTCTGATGAATAAAGATACTTGGGATTTGTTTTCATTCATATAATAACTGTTATTCTATATTTGCATGTTTAATCCATGAATGATTTATCATTCTAAATATGTCCATTGTCAGTTAACAATATGGGAATATTGTTATGTAAGGCAAATGTGAGTGTTGGTTATATTCTTTGAATATATGGCTGGTTCCCGCCAAACTCATATGTATTCACAAGGGATGCATATTGGATACCCCAACCTTCGATTATTTACTTTTGGATCCATGTCATGAGTAAAATGTCGAAAATGGTTGATAAAAAAATTGTCCTTAGACTTGAGATGCAAGCAAGTTCTGTATGTGTGGATATCACTTTGTGATTATAGCCAAACGCTATCCTGAAACAAGGTAGTTATAAAAGCTATTTTTCGGAGTGTATGTGAAGCAGCATCCACAACACTTGTAGTCAACAAAGGATTTGTTCCTCCACTTGATATGTGCAGAGAGATACCATTGGGCCCTCTCCAGAATTAATCAGATAAATGAATGGCCGTTCCCAAAGGGTAATACAAGATGATTCTTGATTACATTTGGTATATCTGAATTATTTCTATAATGAGAAACATAATGTTAAACTATATGGAATGACTTAGGATCCATATCCATGGTTTAACGGTATTAGAACAAAGGGATGATTATAAAGCAAGAAATTTTATAACCATTAATTAGCAGAGATGATTTTTGAAACTCTTATCTCATAATATTCCTAATGTAAACATAATTGTGTGGGTTGCTAGACTTTGCCAATTATAGGTATAAGTGTTAAATGCTACTCCAACTCCCAAGTGGGAGCTGTTGGATTATAGTAGTCGGATTACATTTATACGTTACGAATATGTGAGCCTATTGGGGGCACACACGTTAATACACGGAGAACACGTTTAATACTTCAGGACTCAAACGAATTAAGACATAAACTTGTTATGTCTTAATAAGCTAGGAATAATGGGATATACTTCAAGCTTATAAGAATTCGATTTGGAATATACTTATGGTTTAAGAATCCGGTTTTGGATAAGGAGGTGGAAGAGCAATTGTGATTGACTTGTGACTTGTCTCCTAGGTCTATCACAACTAGGGTTAAGGGCTTATAAATACCCCTCTCCCCTAGTTCATTCGACACCTACTTAAAATCTTAAATCTGAATTCGGTTTCCTTCTCTATTCTAAAACACGAATAGCCTGGCCCTTCTCTAAGGTTGTCAAGGGTTCGTTTCTTTTTTAAGTAATCGAATTCGTTTGGTTTTGTTTCCATTTGGATCACGCAAGGCAGCAGCTCAAGGAAAAAGAATTTCAAGCTTGGTTGTTTTGGTTTTACCGATTTGTGTATTAAAACCCTAATTCGATTCTAGGGGTTTTCGGTTCATTAGGGTTTTCCCACAAACCCTAATTCGGTCCATCTGATTTTCGATACTAGCTCAAAGGGTGCGTTTGGTATTCGGTTTGTTACAAGAGTTGTTTGTTTGTGAAGCTAAGCCTGGCAAGCTTAACGTGTTTGGTTGACGTGACTGTGTGAGCAACCGTAGAGGCGATTGTTTTAGTCGCTTAATTCATTTTCTTGATCAATTATCAAAGAGGTACGCGTTTTCTTTTACTTCTTGTATACGTGTTAATCATATGCTATTACTAGGTCCTATCCGCTGCGTACTCGTAGTTACTTGGTTACCTAGATGTTAATTCCCAACAATGAGTAGAGTTACCCAGTGCTCATTTATGCTTATACATGCAAGTCATGATAGAAGTGGAATTCATTCTTGATGAGGTATGGTCTCCTCCGGATGCTTAGGAGGAGACAATTAGTTGAAACTTCTCTTTTATCATTGACTAGTAGCATTAATATTTAACAGTATTAAGAAGACTTTTAATTCCCAACCAGCAGGTCAGGAGCAGCTAGTCTCCTCAGGAGGCAAGGACCAGCCAGTCAAGAACAGCTAGTCCCCTCAGGAGGCAAAGACCAGCCAGTCAAGAATAGCTAGTACCCTCAGGAGGCAAGGACCAGCAGGTCAGGAGCAGCTAGTCTTCTCAGGAGGCAAAGACCAGCCAGTCAAGAATAGCTAGTACCCTCAGGAGGCAAGGACCAGCAGGTCAGGAGCAGCTAGTCTCCTCAGGAGGCAAGGACCAGCCAGTCAAGAACAGCTAGCCCCCTCGGGAGGCAAGGAGCAGCATTGTCCCCATCAGAGATAGTACACTGGCGACTGACGTACGATGTACGAATATCGCAGACGTCTGGCCCACAACAAGTACTTAAGCACGAAGACAACTTTGACCCCGAGGACAAAGTCTGATGCATGCCAGCGACTTACACGCTTCCCCTAGAAGACAACCTGGACATACAAGACAAAGTCTGATGCATGCTAGCGACTGACGTGCTGCCTCTAGAAGACAACTTAGCTTCCACAATACTTGTGTCTTGGAGCTAAGCCCAGGTAGTATATAAAGAACTATTCACACACATGAAGAGGTTAAGTTTTACACACACACTTCTCTTTACTCTCTCTCTAGCTCTCTCTCACTAAAACTTATACCGAGCATACACTTACTCTCACGCCGGAGCTTGGTCTCGGATTCAAAACCCGGGGCGAGCTAACGGTGTTCTTTCTTATTTCAGCCTAAGAGACGAAGGAGTAGCAGCGGAGCTCCTAAGGATCAGGGCTGAAGAGCATCTACGGAAATTTGCTCGAACATTGGCGCCATCCGTGGGACCCGAAATACCAATCTACCAATTTCTAAGTAATGGATGGTTGTACGAAGGGTCCTCAACTGGAGGAAGGTGAAAACTTGAACACCGGGGCACTTGGGACTGGGAGGACTCCCCCGGGAGGAACCTCTGCTCCCGCCGGACAAGCTCAAGGAGGCCTCTCTCCAGCATTTGTGAAGGAAAACATTGATGTACTGAGAACCATGATCAAAGAGCTTGACAACCGAGGTCAAGAGAAGGTAACCCCTCGCAAGCTCTTCAACGAAGAGTCAGGTGAAGCGGGGTCAGAGAACTCCCAAATGAGTCCCTCAGCTGAAGAAGTAGGAGGATACTCTTCTGATGGGTCCTCCAGGTCAAGGAGTCGAGGAAGGCCTCGGGCTGCTCGAAAGCATCAAAAGAATGTCTCAAAGAAGAAAGGGACCTCTAAGTCTCACCGGTCGGTAAGATCAGAGGCACGAAGCAGATCAAAGTCCAAAAGTGTTAAGACGAAGCCTCGATCAGTGAAGGCCTCTCGAGGGAAGTCAAGTTCAGATTCGGGGCCCTATAGACGGCCCAAGCCAATGCCTTTCACCTCTAGGATCACTCGCTTCAGATACCATCGGTGGGCTAAACTACCACCAAACGTCCGGGTGTATGAAGGAAACAAAGATCCGGAAGATCACCTAAGCATCTTCTCTGCAGCAGCTGAGTAAGAGGAGTGGCCTATGCCAGTATGGTGTAAGATGTTCTGTCAGACCCCGAGTGGCTCGGCGAGGAACTGGTTTGATAGCCTAGACCCAAAGAGTGTAGATGGGTTTGAAGAGTTGAGTAGCAAGTTCTTAGAAGAATTCTCGCAGCAGAAAAGGTACGACAAATATCCAACAGAGATACACGGCATCAAGCGAAAGCCAAAGGGGTGCCTCCGGTACTAAGGATATCAGCGTTCATGCATGGGAATGGTCACCCAGAGCTGTCCAAAAAGCTCAATGATAAAATCCCAAAAACGGTTGACGAGATGTGGGAGAGAGTCCGGGCCTTTATTAGAGGAGAAACGGCTGCAGACATGATAAGTGTAGAATACACATATCTATTTATGCTTAAAATAACCCAATTAACCCCAAAACAGACCAAAAATGGCAAAAATATCCAAATGTTCTTGTAGATAAAACCAAATCGCTAGATGATGGGTTTCAAAACTGCCACAGAAGGCTTACCACGTGTATTCAAGTGCAAGCAAGGAGACAGAAAGCAGTATGTAAATAACAAAGCAAAATAAAAGTCTGTGAGGGATTAACAACACAAAACTCTATTAACGAACAATATATGCATTGATTCACTCCCCAAAACTCTCCAACATAAGATGAACCAAATTTAAAGTATTCAGATGAAAGTGAAGAAGTGGAAGTTGAAAAAGTTGTATAACCTCCAGCTACCTCTCAGGATGTCCCTAAAGACACTTCGGTCCTACATCCTCCATCTCCATGATCAGCTCAAATTCAAGAGTTAATGGCTCAGGTTCATTTACTTCATTCTTAGAAGAAAGAGCTAGAACACCAAAAGGCAGCAGCTAAAGCTGAAGCTACATCACTAAAGGCCAAGCCCTCATATCCAGACATCAACCAGTTTACTACTCTTCTGGTAACTTCTCTAAAACCTGAACTCGCCAAGCTCTTAGCCTCACATGACTTTGCTAGCTGTTTACCAACTGAACTGAAAGAGCTCCCATCCAAAGTCACTGAATTAAGTAAGGAAATTAAAGAGCTAAAGCAGCATGTTAAAGACATGGAATTAGAGCTACCTGGGGATCTACAAGAGATTCCATCAAAACTGGAGACCTTCACTTCCACTATCTCTAGTCTCTCATCCCAAGCTGCTGAACTGAAGAAAATTCAAGGGGAACTTCTAGCAGATCCCTTGATTTTAACCACATCTATTATCTTCATATCAGGAAAGCACAAGAAGACTTTGTGATCTCTTCCAGGTAATTTTTAAAAAGGTTACCACTACCTTAAACAGGTTTGCCACTCCTGTGGAAAAAGCATCAGCAGACAAAGCAACTGCTTCACCTGCTGGGGGAGAAGGATGTTGATACAAACCTGAAAAATGAACTAGTTGATCTCTTGGGCATAGGATAATAGTCACACATACAACAACAATAATGTTAACTGTATAAAAAAATACAATAAGAAGATTAACAAAAGAAGAAAAAGCTCCAAGAATCATCCAACTATGACCGTTCTATATAAAAAGGGCCGCTATCTCACAGCACGTATATAGGGAAGAGTAGGATAATAAGACGATCATAAAAAAATCAAAGTCAGTGACTTACAGCTGGCTGAATGGAGAGAGGTAGTACAAGCTTGTCCTGATAGAAAAGAAAAAGGATGGAAAACCATCTATGAACTGATAAAGACAAGAATGGAATACCTTGAAACAAACTGAAAAAAGCTACAAAATTGACTTTTCACAAATCCCTTCAAGAACAAGATCTCTGATGAGACTAAATGGTTTAGGCTAAACAAGAAAAGAAAAAGAACGGTGAATTTCAACAAAACTCATTCCAGGTCATCGAAGGAACACAAGTCATCAAGTTCAACATAAAGAAGAGGTTCAGTGAGAAACAGGAACATCAAGTGTAATAATCTTTTTATTGACTTTATCTTTTGTAAAAAGTAATGTAATGAAATTTGAAATGAATGGTTATTAGTTTATGTTGTTCAATTATATATTAGTTTTAAAGTAGAGAAGAAAGTGTTTTGTTCACTTACCACTAATTTTAACTTAGCAAATATGCAAATTAAAAATAGGGGGGAGATTGTTGGGTTCAGTTCCTGAGCCCTTCAGTCTTTCAGTAGATTTAAACATAAAATCCCCTAAGTTACTCAAGCTGAAGTAGTTCAGTTTGAGATGTTGAAGTTCCTTCAGCATCAGCTCTTCAGGTCCTTAGAAGATTGGGAAGTATCTTCACTTCAGTGTATGCAGCGGTACAGAAACTGAAGAAGGCCCTTGGTTGGAGCTTCAGTTCAGCTTGGTTGACAATTCCAAGCTGAACGTAGTCTATCTCCTTAACAGAAGTTGAAACATAAGTTTCACTTATAGAAGGTTTACAAGGCAGGAAAAAGATTGCTTTATGCCAAAAAGAATAAAGCAGTCTCCCTTAGAAAAGGTGCTTCTAAAGTCAGCAGAGAAGTACTTTCACTTTTCCTTAAAGGAATGTACCTGGTACTCCAAATCATGTCACATTAATGTTATCAGTCAACCACCCATAAGATGTGAGGACACGTGTACTATGTTAACTTTAAACCTCAATCTCCTTTGCCTGATAAAATGTAAAGAGTTTCTCATAGTAAATGTTTAATCCTCTTCTAATTAATGTGAAAAACACCATAAAGATTTCATTAACTCTCAAACAAACTGACCTAAGTACCACCTGAAATAGAATCTTTAGTTTTGGTCATAACAAGTTTGTTTTCTTAAACTCTTAACATAGGATAAAGTTTAAGTTCAAAGGAGATAACACCCTAATTGTTATTTAACCACCTTGCTATTCCACAAGCAAGGTGTGTCATAGATTCTTTATTTGATTCTAATAAAAATCAATAGATTGAAAAGTACTTCTATGTGTTTTAACGCGCGAGAGAGCTTAATATTGGGGATTTATATATATTTGTTTAAATCTCACTTTGTTGCTATGGAATCTGAGCTAGTCATAAAGTTAGAAAACCTTATATCAGATTCCAAGGGACCAACACATCTATACCCATTTGACCCACAATCAATCAAAAGCAACATTTCCTATATCTAATGCTGGAAAAAAAGGGTGTTATATTGACATTTTTCAAAGTTCTCAAGATCAAAACCCTAGCCCTAATCGAATTACATATGCGAAAAGAAAATAAATAGGAAAATGAAGAGATTCAAAAGCATTACCTTGTAGTATGGATTGATAAAGACTAAATACAAGGATTGGTTCCAAGATTTTAATTATGGTGAAATTCTTTGTTTGAGAGTAAAAGTATGTGTGAAAACTGATTCGGCAAATCAGTTAAGCTTTTATACCCAAACTAGATATGCCATATTGGTTTTTGCCCAATATGCCGTATTGGGCAAATTTGTTGACTTAGTCAAGTTAAGTTAAAAATAGTGGATACGGCATATAGGTTTTTACCTAATACGTCATATCCGTTCTTGGAGACCAATTTTCCTAAGTTTAGCAACGAAAAGAAAATGTACCTTGGCCTCCACAACTTCTTGTTTAAACACCATCCTTCTAAAACCGCTAAGGGTCGAACGGGATGCCAAACGGCACATATAAATTTATAAAGAGATTCAGTATCATCCCATTGTTAAGGTAATCCCAAGTCACGATGTAAACATCTAGCTTCATGATAAAAAAATTCACATTGAAAATTTTATTGATTTTATCGTAACTTATTTTCAGAGGCTTATTTAACCCTTGTGTATTTACATTACCCCTCGAAGACTGTATTATAACGATTTCATTATCATCATTGTCCTTATCCAACTTTAGATCATCGGGATAGATTATGTTGAAAGGGAATAGATCATTAAAGTACAAAACATTTTGCTCCTCTTCATCATATTTGGACAATGATGTTTCATCCTTCAAATCAAATTCATCGATACGATGAGAAATTTCAACAGGTTCAGTTGAGGAATCTGATTTAGACGTTAGAGCATCATTGTAAACAATGGCTGGAAATTCATTCTCAAAATCTTTAAGGAAGTCTAAATCATCAAAATAACTGACCGTAGGCTCGAGTGACGGAAACGAAGGCATATTAACTTTTTCATTATCATTTTCCGAATCCGTTTTCAAATCATTGACATAAATTATTTTATAATAAAACGAGTTTTTTTTGTCAAAAATTACCGTGAAATCTTCAACCGTCGAATTCGTCAAACGATATTCCTAAAGTCAAATTTCCCCCCCCCCCAAAATTGGTTTTTTTTTAGTTAAAGAGAACTATCGTCGGTTTCACACAGAGTGCTTTTTCTTATGTTAACTCTCATTATAGACTATAGCTATGAGTTCTGTTCAACTGATGCTGAGGTCGTAACATCATCCTTATAGCCATATCATCCATACTTAGCAGTTTCCTAGTTATAAACCTTACCACGCGGACGAGCTTTTTCTTCCTCAAGCCTGATGTATTCTTCCATGGTAATGTTGGGGTTGTCCATCCTGCAATAAACTTGCTATACGTCATTTTTAGTGAACTGAATACGCCGTATTACAGAAACACAATAAGCAAACAAACGATAATTCGGAATTATTAACTATTCTAAACTACACTAATCCTAAGGGTTAGATTAATCTAACATTAAAAACCAAATATCAATAAAAAATAAGATTAAATTTTTACTCCCCGACGGCGGCACCAAAAACTTGATGTGTCATTGTGTGGTTGTAATTTATGTTTCAAGTTTTAAATTTATATTTTGCCGACTTTACCAAAAACAACACTTTAACAGGCAGTGTACCCGGTCAGATAGGAGTTTCGTGGTAAGTAGGGTGTCGATCACTAAGAGCGAGAAACAATCTTTAAATTTATTAATATTCTAGTTATCTATACTAAGTTCATTATATTCTATGCTAAACCTATGCTAAACCTATGTTAATCCTAAATCTAATGGATAAGGGGGTTTTCAGCCTAAGAGACTGGCACAGGTTTTGTGGTGACTAAAACCAATTCAAGACATAACAACATACACAAGTAAATTAACAGAAGATAACAGAGCGGTCTAGCCAAAAAAATATAAGAAGATTGTATTAAACCATTATTAATCACTTAGAACGTTGGTTTGTTTTTACTCAATGATTACTTATCTCGAGGTGTCAATCATATCTTAAGAGTTAAGGCGTTACTTCTTCTAAGATACCTAAGATACAAGAATTCTATCACAATTAACGTATTCTTGCATAAAGCATCCTTATTTGCTAATTATAATCTATCTTAGGGATTAAAGCAGGGATTAAAGCAATGGTGATCTTGTTAAACCCTAGCTTATAGAGACGTTACACACTTACTACTTAAAAGCAATTCATACACAAGTAGTCTACTAACAAGTCATTAACCAATTAATTAAAGGAACGACTCGTTGATCCAAAGGTCAACCTGCCGGTCCAACAACTAAGAGACGCTAATCAAAGGCGAAGAAAGTCATATATTTGTGATCCAATTGGTCTAGATAATAAGTCACTAATGGAGAGCCAATCCAGACATCTAGCAAACTTGGTCCTTTAACACTAGATCCAGTAGAATGAAGGATCGCATACAAAAGCACTTAAATAAGTATAAATTGATAAACATAAACAAGCAATCAACGATAAATTAAGAAATCGAGATAATCAAACCAAATATTCAGATCTTCATAATAGTGGCTAATACCTGAAGTATCAGCCTTCAAATGTCATAATCAATACAAGAGTAAAAATTTAGCCAAGGTAAACTAACCGAGTTAATGAATGATACCAAAAACTAAATGATTACAAGAGTATAAGAGATTACAAGTTGTTTCCTATGGAATTAATTGCTATGCATGACCTCTTCTTCTTTTCGGAAAATCGACTTTTTGGTTGAGGTATCAAAAATATGATTTAGCATACTAAAAACCCGTTTTTAGGTTTTCTATTTATAAGGTCTAGAATGTTTTTTTTTTTTGGGCCCCCCCTCCGATACACTATTGAATGAGGTCAATACAGCGTATCGGGGGTTTCTTGGAGTAGGGACCATGTTCGATATCTTCCAGAATATTTTATTACCATAACTTGAATACGACGTATAGACTTCTCTGGATACGGCGTATTGATCCTTGTTCATTTATGGTCTTTAGTGAAGTGCAGGCACATATACGCCGTATCTTCCTTGATGGATACGGCGTATAGGATGTCAGAATAGTAATTTTCATATTTCTTTGTTTAAGCTCCAGAATGCGTGCATTTTTCTAATCTTCACCAAGTACTCCATAATTACTGTAATCTCAATACAAATGATTAAGGAATAATTCTTTGCAATAATTATACAAAATGGGTTATTTACATGGGATAAATGATGCTATAAAAGTAACATTATTTGATGTCATCAAGTTTGAACAGTTTAACCAGCGGTTTGAACAGTTTAGCTAGTGGTTTGACAGGTTGTTTTCTAACAGTTTGGCTAGATATTGTAGCGGTTTGAACAATATAGCTAGCGGTTTGACAAGTTGTGTTCTAATCTAGCGGTTTTTAGCATTCCTCTTTAGCAGGTTTGAGGTTAAATCTAGTTAGGCTTTGACATAGGTTGGAGAGCGTTTAGCTTGAACTAGTTTAGCGGTTTATTGAGTCTTCCAACGATTTGTCATTTAGTCTACTAGCGTTTTAGCTGATTTCGAATTATCGGTTGTGAAATTTTAAACAAGCGATTGCTTATATTCTACGTACAGATTTTGAGTAATGTTTAACCTCGCGTTTTGACTATTCCTATTACGGTTTGGCACAAGTTTGACTTGAATTATACTAGCGGTTTGGCAGATTCTTCTAGCAGTTTGAGTTTAATCATTCAGCGATTTGTCTTAGTAAATCCCATGGTTTAGTAACAGTTCTTCCAGCAATTTAACTAATAATCTAGACATTTGATCCAAACTGTACTTGCTTACTTTAAAACGCAATAACAAACACTTGAACAATAACAAAAACACAAATTAAGAACACTTAAAACAACATCAAATTTACACAACTCTAACTAATCATTGATAAGGATCTTTAATATCATTTCATAAAACAATCATTTCAAGATGCTTATAATTGCAGAAAATGTTATTGCAGCAAGGGCTGATAACCGTCCTCCTATGCTTGATAAGAGTCAATATAGTATATAGTTCTTGGCAAAGTCATATGTACTCTATATCAAAGGTAAGGAACATGGTAAGAAACTTTATGACTCAGTCATCAATGGACCTTTCAAATATGGAATAGTTGAAGTCCCTAGAACTCCAACTACACCCGCATCCATAAGAGACATGACTTATGACGATCTCACAGAACCAGAAAAGATTCGTGAACCTTATGACATAAGGGCAACTAACATTGTTCTTCAAGGCTTACCACAAGATATTTACAATCTGGTGAATCATCATACTGAAGCCAAAGAGATTTTGGACAGAGTCAAGTTACTTATTAAAGGTTCAAAACTCTCATTGCAGGAAAGAGAATCGAAGTTGTAAGATAAGCTTGATACATTTACTTCAGAGAAAGGAGAGACAATTCACACGTATTACTTGAGGTTTACACAACTGATAAATGACATGCACATAATTGGAATATCAATGCAACCACTTTAAGTTAATGAAAAAATTGTCAATCATCTTCAGCCTGAATGGAGCAAGTTTGTTATGAATGTGAAGTATGTTAAAGACTTGCATAACACCAACTTTGATCACTTGTATGCTTATTTGAGACAACATGAAGCTCATGCAAATGAAGTGTGTCTGATGAGGCAGTAATATCTGGATCTTCTTGCCTTGGTAGCTAACATATACAACCCTTCTCCATTTTACACAAACCAGACTCAGTATCATAAATAACTTTTACCAATAGCTCAACAATATTATTCACCTCCAACACAACAACAAACAATGATTACCCATGGTTACTGCAAAGATCTATCAAGCCCATTGCCAACCATTCCTCAGTGGTTCAACACCAATCCTTACCAAGGCACTCTATTCATACAATAAACACAAGGATCATATCCACAATAGGATTCAGGACTTGTTGTACCATCATTTCTTCCTTTCGACAATCTAATTTCTAGTCTCAACAAGGCAATAGCTTTCATTAGCACATCATTTTGATGCGCATTTATTTTTAAATATTTTTTTACTCAAGTTTTAAATTTATAAAACTCGATCTACCTGACAACGCACTAACGGGGCAGAGAACCATGAACGTGTGGATAGTATAAATGGTAAATCCGAGGTCATCCCAAGAGCTAAGTTGTAATTAGTTTTAATTTAAAATGTCACTTTTAAAAATGGTTTTTGAATTGATTCGAAACGAATTACAATAAAATTAAATACTAAAAATTAAAATGGTTTGGAGATATTAGGAGAGAAAACGTGCTAACCTAGTTACTTTATTACTACTGTTATGAAAACATTTTCCTGTGCAATGTTAAACTATGGGTTTCATAGTGGGTTTCGAAAGGTTTGAAAGACTTGAATAGTATATTTAACCAATCCATATACTTCCCGGTGAATTCCGACTCAGTCCAAATCGTATAGGAGGTAGGATATCCAGGTTGCAGTGATTAATCCCAACTATTCCCAAAACTTATCTAATAACCTATACAGATTATTAACCCCGCCCCTCTGAAAGAGTTCCTATGCTTTTTAAGTATGTTGAGTGATAAGTGCGGAGACCAGTCAATTCCTACAATAAGGATGGAGTCATAGATCCTCCCTAGTACCCGATGGATCCCATATTGACTAGATAATTTAATAATGGGGCAAGCAAGGTCCAAACCACCCGTACTATCAAAACCCAGGGTTACACGATAGTCAAGGAATATCTAACGAAACCATAATCTAATAGGAAACAAACATTATAACAACAATAATTTACATAAAATAGCCAGCACGATTAATTGCTTAAGAACCAGCGCAGTCAACCGTAATGGAAACAACACAGAGACAATACACACACACAAATCTCTCTACACACATGACACACACACAAGGTGGGGGGTGTCTTTACAGATGATTCGGGGGTGGGGAGGGTGGTCCATGACACACACACTCTACCAAAAAGTCATGGATAACAAATCAGCTTCTAAGAGATATCTCTTATTGTAGCGAGCCCTAGAACATATCTTCACTGCAAACATGTGTGTGGGTAAGGGGAGAAGAGAATTTGGGGTGGATGAAGTACTCGTATAGTGAGAGTCAGGTATAGATAATGAAATAGCAGCAAAATTAAATTCATCTTGATATCTCATATACACAAATTGATTAAGGTAAGGGTGGGTAAGTTATTGTTTTTTGGGGGGGTAGAGAGTTAAGGATTAATAGTATGTAATTAAATATAAACAATTGTATCTCTCTCAACAACAAACAACCGATTCTGCGTCCCCTCTGCTATTCACCCCAAAAAACAATAACATACATATATACCTCCTTAACTCTCTATCCCTCCCATAAACCCTAACAAGGTCGAGATAACCACCCCTTAAATCACCAAACAACACCCTTCCTACCTACCCGCACAACCTACCACACCAACCACCCCCTCCCCCACTCGAGTCGCCACATGCTCACCCACCAAATAAGAAAACCACCAGGAGACCAAGAGCATCAGCACACTATAAACCTACATTATTGTATAAACACCTTCAAAAACCCTCATGTACGCATAAATAGCATACACTCTAAGAATACTTATCTATATACTTAATTGTGCTACCATTAACAAAAAAAAACCATGAGCTGAAGAACTAAGCACTTAAATGTATGCTGGCCAAAAAATGCAATAAATGTTGTTATAATGTTGTTTCCTATTAATTATAGGTTCGCTAGAATATTCCTTGACTATCGTGTTAACCCCTGGTTATTTAAATATTACAGGTATGTATGTACCTTGCTTGCCCATTAATTTAAATTACAAGATCAATATGGGATCCAATACGGGTACAAGGGAGGATCTATGACTCCACCTTTTGTATGAAATTGACTGTCACCGCACTTATACACTATCTACGAGAATAGAATAAAACGTATCAACATACTTAAAAATCATAGGAACTCTTTCAGAGGGGGTTAATAATCTGTATAGTAATAGATAAAGTTTAGGGTAATAGTTGGATTAATCACTGCAACCTGGAATATCCCTAACCTCCTATACGAATTTGACTGAGTCGAGAATCACGGGAAGTAAGGATAAGATTAAATATAACCTGGATTCAAGTTCTATTCAACTTCCGAAACCAATAATGAAACCTTAGTCCCTACCAAGCCAAGGAAAATGTTTTTCATAACAAGTATTAAACAAAGTAACTAGGTTACGCACGTTTCTCTCCTAATAAGCCCTAAACCATTTTAATTTTATAGGTATTTAATTTTTAGTGTAATTCCCCCCGTTTTTTCGAATCAATTCAAAAAAAAACCATTTTTAATAAAAATAAAAAAAGAGACATTTTTAAATTAAAAACTAATTAACAACTTAGGCTCTGGGATATGACTTCAGATTTACCATTCTATACTACCGCACGATCAGGTTTTCCTCCCGTTAGTGCGTTTTCAGGATAGAATCGATTTTATATAATTTAAAACTTAGTAAAAAAATTTTAAAGAATAAATGCGCATCAAAATGATGTGCTAATTGAAAGCTAATTGCCTCGTTGAACTAGAATTAGATTTTCGAAAGGAAAAATGATGTTACATAAGTTCCTGAATGCCAATTTGAAATGATCCATGTTGTTATTGGATGAAATAGCAGGTGCTTGGTTAGGATTGGTGATGAACACTGATGATGTTTGGCAACTGGTGCATGTAAATCATTGCAGAACCAATGGGTACAACATTTGTTTGTTGTTGTGGATTGGAGGTGAATATATATTGTTTGACTATTGGTAAATAGTTATTTATGATACTGGAGTCTGGTTTTGTGTAAAATGGAGAAAGGGTTGTATATGTTAGCACTAGTAACTAGCTTTAACCAAGGCAAGAAGATCCAGATATTACTAGCCTCATCAGACACACTTCCATTTGCTTGCCATACCATGAAGCTTACATGTGTCTCAAAATAAAAGCATAAAGTGATCAAAGTTGGTGTTATGCAAGTTTTTAAACATAACTACACCTATCACAATTCATAACAAACCTTGCTCACAACAGGATTCATGACTGAAGATAGATTGACAATATTTTCAATTAACTTAAAGTGGTTGCATGTTGATGTTTTGGTCAAATTTTATACCAACTTATCCCGGGCGACATGTCGCCCGGGAAAACTTCTTCGAACTTTGACTAAAAAGTCTATCAGAATTTGTGCCACGTCGGACAGACTTTTGTCGTTTAGTGCGTTTTTCCGGGCGACAAATGTCGCCCGGGAAAACTTCGTCACCTGTTCTACTTTTTCTTGTAGTGTTTGGGTAATACCTTAAGTTCTTTTCTGTCGAGTATAAGCTGTGCAAGTGTGTCGAGTTCTTCACAGCTTCGGGTTCCGCGATCTAACATTCAGGTTGTAGGGTGATCGATTACTACATAGTGTATCTATAATTTAGTGTTTAAATTCTCTCAAGTACTAAAGAATGTGCAAATAGTGTTTGGTTTTAGATTTGAGGTTCAAGAGCCACGTTGTGTTGGCACTTCAAGCGGCCGCCTTGTCAACAACATACTCCTTACGGAACAAATTAATGCTTACACTTCATCGATCTCCTTCACTTCTTTACCACCAACAAACTCATTCAAACAAATGTGACTTGTTTTAATCTTTAAATGCAAACGCTTATAAGGAAGCGATCAAAGACTAATTTGGAGATGTTTATCTGGCTTTGAATGTTAATAAGTCTAGGTTTTAGGGTTTATGAACTTATGATCTGTTACTCGTATTACCAATAAGTTAGAAGAAAACATCGCTTATAATAAGCTATCAAAAAGAAGTATACAATTTACAAAAAAGAATGAAACTAAAAATCTTCTAAATATCGGCAGACCGGACATAACAACTGGAGAATCATCATCATCATCATCGCCAACCGGCATATGATATCGACAGACCGGACACGTAGCATTAACACGCAACCACTTGTGAATACATTCCTTATGAAACATATGCTTACACTTCATCTCCTTCACTTCTTTACTGCTAACAAACTCATTGAAACAAATCGGACAGTCTTCGCCTTCTGGTAATGCCGACGTCGCTGTTTGTAAAGATTTAATCGCTGATCTTGAAGCCGGTAACGGTCGTGATATGGCGTTCGATGAACCGAGTCGATAAGGTGAGTTGATCGAACACATGATGGTGAATGAATTTAGGGTTTTATGAGTGACTGATATATAATTTATAGTTTTACAGAAAGAAGAATCGGAAGACATGCATGTCCGTTTTCGTTTAGGACATGAAAAGTTGGTTGGATAAAGTTTGTAGGAAGATCTCTTTTTATATTAAGGTTTTGAAATTAAGTCTTGAAGTTTGAGTATATATAGGCCTTCTAAAACATCTTACGCATTTTTTTAAACGTGGCAATTTGGAGAGAAACTAACATTAACGAATGGACTTACATAAGACGTGTAAAACTCATACGTTTGCTCTTGAGCATTACAGTGTAGCATCAACAAATACTATAGTAAGTTCACTATCACAAAGACGAGGATCTTAATTAAAGCAGTTTGGTATTATGATTGACTGATTATTCATGTATCTATTGGTTTCCATCACACAACAGTTACAACATCACCACTCCAAAATTATACGTAGTAAAAGTCACTTCAACTTTGAATGACCAAACGGGACCTAAAGCCATACTTTGACGACGGAGACTAGTGAGAATGTATGATGTTATTTTACCAAATAACCTAATTATTCGTGATTAAGAAAAACTACATTATTTGTAATGGCGCTAGGGCACCGTCCCATTTGAATATGGCTTGAACAGTGACGGACTCAGGAATATCGCTTGTGGAGGGCAATTTTTTTTTTTTGCAATTACAACAAAATGTGAAAGAAAAAACTAAGATCGAAATGATAAATCAAGTATTTTTAGTTAGAGATAAGGATTTATAAGATTTTAAAGTGTTGAATTTGAATTTTAATACGTGAGTGGGAGCAATTTGAAAAAGATCAAAATTACACTAAATTTTTTACTTTTTCGACGAGCCATAGGGGGAACTTGCCCCCATATTTAACAAATAGATCCGTCCTTGGGCATGAATATGATGAATGTTTGCGTAGAGGTTGATTCGCCATCTTTGCAGAATTTGAACCGGAAGATGTTCTCTTCTTGTCCACTTTTAGTGAATTGAAGTTTAATTTACTCCCCCTAAACGATCACAAACTTATCCAATTAAAACTTTGTTAGACGTTTCGTGAGGTGACGACCCTCAGGCATAATCTCGGTATAACTTGGGCTGCATTTTTTTTACGAAACAATGAAAAAGAGATAGAGCCGGCAATTAGGGGTTGATATAAATTGATGAATGAGGGAAACGGATGGATATTAATGTGGAGAAGATTTGACGGGTGGCATAGACGGCTCATGGTGACTGACTATTTTCAAGATCTAACCTACTCTTGATACCATGTTGAACATTGAAACTCCGTCGGTCGTATACATATTATTGATGACTATTTATAATGACAATTACATAGACACTATTAAACCCTAATGGGCCCTAAGCCCACATGCAGGCTTGGGCCGACTAATCTTTATCATCTAATAATCACATGTTGAATCACATACAATATTAGGTAGGTAATAACTTTGCAAGAATTAGAAAAAGGGAATTACAAGGTCGATGATAGAATGTTACAAGGATTACAAAACCATTCTATGCGACTAAACATGATATTTCTACTCCTACTAGAAATCCATTTGTACGACAATTGTTTTACATCATTAAAAAGCAACTCCTTTTGAGGTCGTTTGAGGTTGAACACGGTTTTATTTTGATGATTCCATATAGCCCAAATAGTTGTGTTTGCCACCACATCGAAGAATTTCCTATGCTTATGAGCCATGGGAAGCCAATCGGCCATGGTTAAGATATCTAGAAGGTTTGAGTTGGTGATTCCTGTAAAACTGGATAAACTGGATTTCTAGTAGGTAGTAACTAATAACTACATGAACCAAAAGTGTAATACCGATTGAAAAATATGAGAAGGCACTTCAATTTCTAACTCCTTTTCTACTACATGGTATGATTAGATTGTAACTTTTATGTTAGTAGTTTCATAGGAGGACCGCGTGTTGCAGGATGATTTTAACATAAATTTATAATTTGATGCAATTATAACTCAAGTAGTTCTTAATCCATTTAAAGTTTGTTTTCTTAAATAAGATGACAAATGATTTCAAACTATTAGAATTGTTATCTTTAACCACTTTCCGCTTATAACATTTATATATATAAATTATAAACTCATATGTCAACCTTTCTAAACTGAGTGCTTTGCGAGCTTCCTGGGGTTTGAGTTTATATGAAGATGAACATTCGCGCTTCGCTGTGGGATGATCAGCGGGCGTCGTTTTGGGTTGATTCGTCGTTTTGGGTTGGCTGAAGTGGGTCCGGTGATGATTGCCGTTGTCTTTGACACATATTGAGAGAGGGTATATTTTTGTAAATTGCAAGAAAAAAACGGTCGTTAAGTAACGATCGATCCCAAGGACAATTTTCGTAAATTCTAAAAAAAATTAAACTAACGGTCGTTACTTAACAGCCGTTAGTGGGGGGAGAGGATATTTTGTAAATTTTTAGAAAATGAGGGCAGTAACACATAGTGCGAGGGGGTATTTCGTAAATATCCGAGAGGCTATTTCGTAAATATCGGCGGGTAAACGGGTCAGACCGACGCATTAAATGCACTCAGATCGGGTTAAACCGCGCATTAAATGCAGCTTTCCTAGTTTTTGTATGTTATAGTAATAGGCAAACTCAAATCTTGTGAATTAGTGGATCCAAGAAACTTTAGGGTCCGTTTGGTTTGTAAATAGATTTAGGATTAAGATTTGAATTTAGATTTAAACTTGGATTATAATTTGGATTTTAATTTGATGTATGAGAGAGAAAATATATTACTCCCTCCATCCCAAAATTATTGTCCACTATTTCATTTTGTGTTGTTCCAAAATAATTGTCCATTTCTAAAAATGAATGTGGACATTAGTTCGAGTTTACCATATGGGATTTTCTACAATGTGTCATGGTGGTACATGTTTAATCTATACTAATATATAAAACATTTTGATACAAATCTTGAAAGTGGAAAAGTGAAAACTTAATTCCCATTATTAGAATGTTCAATGGTTGGCCAGGTATTTGATCAATATGTATGGAATGTACCACAATGCGTATGCATTCTATCAATATGTATGCGTATGCATTCTATTAGTATAGATTATTGATTGACTAATTGACTCATTGATATGGAAAGTATACGGCTGGATTTTTTATGTATACGGCTGGAAAACTCAATGAACATCTCTACTATCAATCAACCATAATGTGAAGTTGAAACTTATGAAACTGTAAGGGTATTTTTCATTGCCTATATAAACACACACTGCTCTTTTTTCTCTCTAACCGGTGCCCATCCCAACCTATTCTCCACATCTCTCTAAAAACACACACACAAAGCCCATCTGTGTAGCCACTGAAACTGCCGCCATCATATACAACCTCTCTCTCGGTTGTTATGGTGTGCTAGGTGGTTTTGGTGTTGGTTTCAGTGTGTTTGTTTGTTCTTTTCGTCAAGATATATCCCGATAAGTGTTTTAATTGTGTGCGACAATAAAGGCGCTATCAACTTAAGTAAAAACCCTGTACAACACTCTAGAACTAAACATATAGAAATCCATCACTACTTTCTACGTGATAACGTCCAAAAGGGAAATATCTCTATCGAGAAAGTTGCATCCGAGGACAATATAGCTGATATATTTACTAAGCCTTTAAAACGTAAAGTATTTGTTGGTCCCTTGACATCTGATATTTGGTTTATCAACTTTAAACTAATCAGATTCCATGGCAACACAGTAATTTTTAAAAAATATATATAAACAATATAAAGAACAAGTTTAAAACACACAAAAGTACTTTTCAACGTATAGACTTTTATTAGAATCAAATAAATAATCTATGACACACCTTGCTTGCGGAATAACAAGGTGGTTGAATGACAATTGGGGTGTTATCTCCTTCGAACTTAAACTTTAACCTATGTTAAGAGTTTAAGAAAACAAACTTGTTATGACCAAAACTGAAGCTTCAGCTTTCAGTGGTACGAGTCAGTTTGTTTGAGAGATAAATGAACTCTTCAATGTGTTTTCACATTAATTGGAAGAGATAACATTTACTCTGAGAATCTCTTTCCTTTTATAGGCAAAGAGATTAGGGTTTACAAGTTAACCTAGTACGCGTGTCACACATCTAATGGGTGGTTGAGATAACATTAAATGTTGACATGCTTTAGAGTACCAGGTACAGTCCTTTGAGGAAAAGCGAATGTACTTCTCTGCTGACTTTAGAAGCACCTTTTCCAAGGGAGATTGCTTTATTCCTTTTGGCATAAAGCAATCTTTTTCCCGCCTTGTAAACCTTCTAGAAGTGAAACTTATGTTTCAGCTTCTGTTAAGGAGATAGACTACGTTCAGCTTGGAATTGTCAACCAAGCTGAACTGAAGCTCCAACCAAGGGCCTTCTTCAGTTTCTGTACCACTGCATACACTGAAGTGAAGATACTTCCTAATCTTCTAAGGACTTGAAGAGCTGATGCTGAAGGAACTTTAGCATCTCAAACTGAACTACTTCAGCTTTAGTAACTTAGGGGATTTTATGTGTAAATCTACTGAAAGACTGAAGGGCTTAGGAACTGAACCCAATAATCTCCCCCTATTTAAATATACAAATAGCCTAAGTTAAAATCAGTTATAAGTGAGCAAAACAACTTCTTCTTACATAACTGATATAAATTGAACAACATAAACTGATAACCACTTCTATTAACTTTCATTACATTACATTTACAAAAGATAAAGTCAATACAAATGATTTCTATACTGCTGCCTCAGCTGCTTAATGGTTCTCATCTGCTTGAGTGGATTCAGGTTTCTTTTATCAACTTTGGCAAGCAAAAGGGAGCTGAAGGTTCTAGCATGATCATCCACCCCAGGACCTTGATGTCATCTGAAGAAGATTTCTTGTACGGTGTATAGCATGGCATTTGAGAAATCCTTCAGGTCTTTAATGTAACGAAATCTTGTCTATGATAAGAATTAAACATAATCATACCAAGGACAGGTTTATTTAGCACAGTACCAAGTAAATGATCTCCATACTGAACTGATGACTTAAGCCTTTTGGTTACTTTGAAGTAGTCATGGATGTCATCAGCATATTTTCTTTTCTTGTTTGCAAGATCATTTAGTTTGTCAAGAGGGTCCTGCATAGTTAGAGGAATATCTAAGTTTATGCCAAGTTCTGCTTCAGTTGTGTGCAAGTAGTCCATTCTTGTTTGTATTTGATCATAGATGATTTGCCATCCTTTTCCTTTTCTATATGGACATGTTTCATCACTTCTCTCTATTCACCAAGATGCAGATCACTAACTTTAAAGTTGGGAATAACTTCATATGTACCATCCTCTCTATATACTTTAAAATTAATTAGACCCTTTCTTGTCAAGACATCACAGTTGGTGATTCTTGATTCAGCTCTTCTATTTAGCTTTTTGTCACAATATCTATCATATTGCAACTTGTAATTGTAGTACTTGTGCACCACCTCTAGCCCAAGCAGATCAATCTGTTCTGCTTTCCTTACCTCCCCTTCCAATGTGGCTACTTCAGCTTTGGCTTCCTCCTCTAGCTTCTTTTGATTATTGATTTGTTCTTCAGATAAATGAATGTGCCTCCATCTTCAATGACAAAATCAAACTTCTTTAGCTTCTTTACCTTAGAGGATTTAACCATGGAGCCAGTCATATGAGCTTCTTTATTAGAGTCACTTTTAGTACTCTCTTTCTCAACCTCCTCTAAAGACATTACCTTTTTGCCTTTGTCTTTCTTGATGTACTTCCCCTCAGGTTGAGAGGAGCTTCTAGGTGGACTTTGGAGAGGAGTTTGCATTTGAGTAGTGATGATTGAGGGATTGATTGGTGTAGTAGCAGGTGGTGTTGTTGGCTTTGGTAGTTGGTTCAGATTTTCTTTTTCAGCTTTAGCAATCTTTTCAGCTCTTCTTTGGAAAAGATGGGAGATAGTTGCTTGGTTTGTGTCTTTCTCCTCCTCAGCAGGCATTGTGTTAGCCTGTCCTGCTGAAGGGACACTTTGATCTCCAGCTTTTGTAGAGGTAGACTATAAAACCTCTGCAAACTTGTTCAGAGCTTTTGTGACATTCAACAAGAGACTTGGAAGAGCATCCAAAGTCTTCAGTTTAGCTTGAGCTAATTTAACCTTTGTTGGAAGGGAAATAAATTCTTCTGGAAGTTCCCACTGAAGAGTCTTCAGTTCAGCAACTTGAGATGTAATACTGGTAGCAGTGTTTGTAAAGTCTTCCAGCTTTGTAGGAATTTCTTTCAGCTCCTTTGGTAGCTTAATTTCAAGTTCATGAACTTGTGTCTTTAACCCTTTTATCTCTTCAGTTAGTTTATTAAACTTAGAGGGAAGATTCTTCAGCTCAGTTGGAAATGATCTGCTAAAGTCACGAGAAGATAAAATCTTTGAGAATTCTGTTTGTAAAGACTTTACCAGAAGCTCTTTGAGTTGTTCCACATTTGGAAATGAGGGTTGAGCTTTTAGGAGTGCAGCTTCAGCTTCAGCTTTGTTCTTCTCTAGTTCTAGCTTGTGTTTTTGAGATTGAAGGATGAGCACTTGGTTTGTCAGCTCTTGAATTTTAGAAGACATGGGAGATGAGAATCTAGGGACTAAAGTGTCTTCAATTCCAACATTTGGCTCATCTTTATCACTTTCATCAACAATGATAACAGGATCATCTTTAGGTAAATCCAGGTCCTTGAAGCTTGGTGGTATTTGAGACACTAGCTTTGTAAGATCTTCTAACTTGATTGTGCTGGAGGCCTCTTCTTTATCACCATGTATAGCAGTGGAGCTTGCTCCCTTTTCTGTTGTAGGTTGAGTGATGACAGTTTCTAACCCTTCACTAACAGATTTGGTTTGGTCTGCAAGAACATGTGGGTCAGTACCTGCAAATATATGATCATATCTAGCTCCAGGCTTTTTTCCTTGGGGAACCTCTTCAGTTGGAGAAGAGTATTTGGAAGCTTTGGAGTCCACAAGCACATCTAGATTGCAGATGGCCTTCATGTGGTTAGTGAAGGGAGGTTCTTCTTCTTCTTCAGCTTGAGGATGATGTCCTCCCAAAATATGTTTGCATAGTCTATGTTAATGCCATTGGCTAGACTATACAATATAATAGCATCTTTGTTAGTAATTTGATCAATCCACCAGTTTTACCCCCAAAACACTAGATGATTTGTGCCATTAGCAACCTCCACCTAGGAGGAAGGAGACTCTTTCTAAGAGTTCCTTTTGCTAAAACCTCTTCCCCATACCCAATCGTTAGAAACCACTACCTAACGATATCAATAGATGGTGGTGCAACGTATTCACTGGAGTGAGCTAGGTAGTGTGCACCTATGGCATTCCCAAAGATATTTACTCCTACTTCTCTAAAAATACCACTAGTTGGGATTGAGAAGGCAACCTTAGAGTTCTCTAAAGTTGTGGCTGAGTACTAAAATTCAGCCAGGTATTCCTTATACATGTCAGGAGATTTGATAAATGGTTTTCTAAGGCGGCATTTGGAAATGAAATCGGAAACACATTTAAAATAATATTGGTTATTGTGTTCTGGGTAGAGAAGATCAACCTCATTGTTTGTGTTGAGGATGATGTCTTTAAGATTGAAGCTAACTTATTTGGCAGCAACAAAGGGTTGTTCTTGTTGTGGAGGAATTTGTTCTTGGTTTGCCATTTAAGTGATTAGGGTTTTGATGATTTGATTTGTTTTGAGGTTTTGTGTGTGTGTTTTTATTGGTGAAAGGATTTGTTAATTATGAGGAGCGGTTTGTAAATCGGTGAAATAGGTTTATATGATTGGTTATTTTTCACTTTTTCTTTTGAGGGTTTAATGGTTACCAAGTGGAAGTTGTGAGTTTGTGAGAAGTTTTAGGGTTTGTTTTTAACATGTGTACTAAACTTTGTAATTAATGAAAGTTAGCAAAGCATGTATCTGACACCTAGAATAGTGAACAGCCGTCTGGGCACTGTTAAAGTAGGTGAGAGAAAAAGGTGAGGTCATTCGAACGTTTGAAATTCATCATTTTATTAAAACAATTTTTTAATTAGTTAACTTCTTTTGTAAGAAATCACTTAAAATTATTTTAATTTTAAATTTTTTGAAATGACCTATTGATTGATGTAAAGAAGCTGAACTAGGTTTAGGTTTGATGTTATGTTATGCTGAACTGATTATTAGAATCATCATCATCATCAGTCTTCCAGCGAAGGCGACAAAATCACAAGTGTTCATACAAATCCATGAATGAGACATATGTGATTGCTCAGTTACCTCACTCGAGAGATAGCTGAAGATTTAGATAAAATTATTTTGCTAAACTGAATTGAAGAGATCAAACTAGTGAGTTTAGTTCTTGACTTAACCAATACATGTGCTCCAGCGAAGGCGACAAAACCACATATGCTCATGCAAATCCATGAATGAGACATATGTGATTGCTTAGTTACTTTACTTGCGAGAGATAGTTGAAGATTTAGATAAAATTATTTTGCTAAACTGAACTAAAGGAAAGACACTAGTTTTTTCAGTTCTTGACTTGACCAATATATGTGCTCTAGTGAAGGCGAAAAAACCACACATGCTCATGCAAATCCATGAATGAGACATATGTGATTGCTCAGTTACTTTACTTAAGCAAGCTAAAGGTTATATACAACGACTGAACTGACATTTAACATATGAATGTTTGTTCAGTTTTGGATGAAAGCACTAAAGCTTAAGTTTTCTTAAGTCAGTACTGAAGCTTCATGTTTTGAATCAATGTTCAACATACCTAGTTCAACAATCAATCTTTTGAAAGTTGGCTTATCTAGAGGCTTGGTGAAGATATCAGCAAGTTGATATTGAGTGGGAATGAAATGGAATTCAATGTCCCGTTTGAGAGTAGGATTCTTGATCTGACATCAGTAAGCTTTGTTTTTTTAGTTCAAAATTGGATTGTTATGGGTAACTTTTCATATAGGGTATCATAGTCAGTGAGTTGACTCTTTATCCATAGTATGATGGCACAACATCCAGCAGCAGCTATATCTTCAGCTTCAGTTGAGAACATAGCTACAGATTGCTGCTTATTTGCACTTCAGCAAACAAGCTTGCCTTCAAGCACATGACAAGCATCTGAAGTGCCTTTTTTTATGTTGCATCCAGCACAGTCAGAGCCTCAGTATCATTTTAGTTCAAGACCTGAACGTTTAAGATACTGAAGACCAAGACTAGGAGTACCATTTTGG
>BQNB010021088.1:0-64677 GCA_026074375.1 Tanacetum coccineum | reverse complement strand
TTTTTTTATAAAAATATGTTACAAACATTTTTATAACTTTTACAAAACATTTTTACATTTAAAAGAAATGTTTTATTCAAAATAAATATTTTGAATTCAGATTTTCTACCTAAAAATGGCTAGAAATGTTTCAGAAAACACCTTCCCTAGAAAAGATAAAAAAGGGAGCGTCTTGGCCTGGGCGGCCCCCTTAAATATAAGGGTGGCCCCCTTAGTGATAAGGGGGCCGACACATGAGCTAAGGGGTCTGGCCAGACAAAAAGCTCCTAGCTTTGCCTATAAATACTGGATTGTTCCCTACTAATTTTCTCACCTCTTGCACACACATTCTTTCTGTTCTAAATCAGTTTATACATTTCTTTCTTTCCTTTGATCATTAAATCATAAGCCTTTGTTTCCAAGTGATCCAAGCTTATATCCTCAAGTGCAAGGGAAGAATACTTCCTACCATCAAGTGAAGAAGTATTATAGCTTAGTGTGTGTCATTGTAACATTGTTGCAATTGTATTATATCTTGTAAATTATTTTTGTACATTGTGAAGGTGTGTATAGTTGTTAGATCGTGGTGATCATAGGAAGGTTAGTTAGATCGTGGTGATCATAGGAAGTTTAGTTAGATTGTGGTGATCATAAAGAGTTTAGATATATCAAGGTGATCGTGTTAGTGACTTGGTGAAGTGAAGTCGTGATAGTGCGGTTAGTATTTTAGTCCTCAAAATAAAAAAGGTGTGGTAGATTGGTTCTAGCTAGGATTAGAACTCGACATTTGGCTTAGTGTCAGAAATCAGTGTAAGCAAAAGTTGTGTATGGTTTTCTCCGCCTAAAGGGAGCTTGTTGACTAGTGAAGTAACTCTCGAGTTGGGTACTCGGGGAGTGGATTAGGGCGAAGAGGTGCTTCGTGACCAAACCACTATAAATCTGTATGTCCGGTTTGCATTTCTTTTCCCTCATCTTTTTACTTTTATACTCGCATTTATCTCTTTATATTTACACTTGCATTATGTAGATAATTACGTGTCGTGTTTCTTATATAGTTTGATTATGTTCATGTCTTGAATAAATGTAAATATTAAGCTTAGGTTTGTATTGTTGCGATATGCTTTATGTATAGTTAGTGTAGAACTAATATAAACACTCTTCATATTGCATCAAGCTTGATTGGCAATTTGATACAATGCATTTTAAGTTTTTAAAACGGAAACATATTCACCCCCCACTACGATTTTCACATTCTTTGTGCATTTTTACCTTTCACCCTTCCATTTCCGCGCCTTTCTGCTCCAATGCTCATATTTTCCTAAAATGAATAAATAAGCAATTAAGTACATATTTTAACATAATATAACAATATGAGCATTTTATGAGGGATTTTGATATTAAAAAGTATGAAGTATTTGATGTTATCAACCTCCTATGCTAATGACATGTTTTTTGCCAAAATAAGTAAAATAGGTCACCAACAACTTAAATAAGTCCTAAACAAGTAAAATTATTCATGAACAATAACCACAAGTAGCCTAAACGTGTCCTTTTTCCACCTAAGTGGACTTAGAAAATTGCCATCTAAGTGGACTTTTATGTTTGCCTGTAAAAGGACTTAGACACTTGCCATAGATGTAGACTTTTCATGTTTGCCACTTACTTGGACTTGAATTACAGGCATTCTACTAAAAGTGTTTGGAATTACAAAAATAGACCAGTCGCTTGCACCACCTGTTGCACTTGACTGTGTTGGTATACCATCACCCATTTCTCTTTCATCTGCATACCTTGTTTCAGTCACTGGCACTTGAGAATGGGTTAAAGGTTTACTTGTAGGTTGAGCGAGAGTTGTTTTTGTGGACAAAGTCTTTGTGTTTATAATCTTCTCTTTGTCCATCTAGTATGGGATGAACTTTTACTTCCAACACTAACACGTGCACGACCAGGCTGCCCACCAGCAGCGGACAAACCTATAACGTTGCTATTTGCAATTGAGCTAATTGAATATCTAAGCTCATGTGTCATGTATATTATTCGTTTGTAGCTAGTTTTCCGGATTATGCCTAACTAGAACTTATGCTAGATTTCTTGCATTAAGATTGCGAAATTGTTCTTGCATTGCATATAGAAAAAGATCTCTTTGTTTGCAAATGTTACATCAACATCTTGTAAACCTTATTAAACATAATAACTCACTTAGGTCATCATTTTAAATGTCCTCACACTTAATACTAGTCTTAGGATTAATGGAACACACTATTAAAATATTTATTTATTTTCTTTTAAATGAGTGTTTGTGAGGGTCAAGAAAGATCTCGATTATATATCGATTCATTATTCAAATTATGATTGATATATTTATCGAATCTAATTGAAAAGTTTTTGAGTATGGACATGAAATTGGATTCTTATTTGTTTAGTTTCAAGACTATATCACTATATATATAACAAAAGATATTATCTTGGATCTACATACTCAATCACACTTGATTGATATGAAAATGATTACATCCTTTTCTAGATGAAAAGAATATGCATCGGATCATAACTCACACTTGTGTTGATGATGCCATATTGAGTCTAATTGTCCAATGGTTGTGTTCCAAATATTATACTAATATGTTTAATACATGCATAAAATACACAATGAAGTAGGATTGACGACTTGGATGTTTCGTCCGAAATATTCAAGCAATTTACATTGCAATGCAATTGGTAAATGTGTCATTTCCGAAAAACCAAACACGAGCAAACTAACAACATATGTAAACTTTGCTCATACTACTTAAAAGCACAAACACAATAATTTCAAATATTACATGTGCTAAATCGTCTTATAAACTAAGAAGCTAACAATTTGGTTCAGAAATCCTAATGTTATATGAACAAATTACTATGCAGGCATAACGATTAAGCAGAACCTAGCAGCAAAGCAACCAACATAGAGAACACACTCGGATAACACGGGTATTAACATAATCAATCAACTATCTAGGTCACAGATGCGAATCTCATATGACCAAATATCAAAGGGCACTTGATAATTAAGCATCATTGACATATTTATTAACATAAACTTTATAGTAAATAGAAAATGTTGTAAACACTTGGTTCACACATAGGCACTCGTGCCGGTGTTACAAACCAAACACACACGAAATTGACGACCGCGAGCATCTTGTAACAATTCGTATTTTTGATCAATGAACGACGTCATTTAATTCACTATTTTTTTTTCTCGTACGCGTTTGCTTTTAATTTTAATTATTACGTTAAATCACGTAAACTAAGAATCACCAATCAACGTAAACGGGCACCAAACGAATTAAAGTTTTCATCAATAAAGCAATATATTATTTTTACTAAAGTAATAATTTACTTATTATGTTTTATTTTTATTGGTTACGTAAATTGGTTACGTTTCGCGATAAATTAAGTTTAGGCATTCCCGGAACCACAAAAATATTTTTACGCTTCAACAAATACCCACTTTTATACCCAATACTCAAAAATCACAAAAATATATCATACATATGCATGTATAACCGGATATATAGAGATGGATACAAAAATATCTAGTTTAAAAACACCACTCCTTATTTTCATGAGATTATGTCTCATTTAGGGAACCAACAACCCTTAGTCTCCAAGTTTTGACCAAAGACCAAGACCATGGACTTCCTTAAGACCCTCATGGTGTCTCCTTGACTAGTCCTAAAGCTTTATAATACAAGTAGCAAGAGATAACACATACATGTCCATTTCCTTAGTGTGAAAAACCAAAAACACTCTCCCTTTTTCCTCTCTTTAAGCCACGGCAACAAACACTCCTTTTACAAAATCCATAGCTTGATTTTACTAGACCATACAAGTATTCACACATCATTCCTAAGATATACTAAGATGTCTTGAAGCATTGGTTAAGCATTTGCAAGGTGTAAACAAGTATTTCCAAGATAAAGTTTTCTTTAGAAAACTAGGGTTCTAAGTCTTGCAAGCTTTGATTTTTAATCTAAACAAGGGTTTAGATTGTGTTGGTTATCATCATCATTCATCACTAAGGTTACCTAAAACCTTTATCTTTTCATTTTCATGATTTTATATGCATATGATGTTTATTATAGCTAAATCACCACTTAGGACTTTTAAACATGTAAAAAGAGTTTTTACTTGTGATTATCATTTTGTACACTTTTTCATATGATATTAGGTTGGTAATATCATGATATAATGGGATTATAAGTATTGTAACATGTTGGTTAAGTGTAAACATGTATATGTACAAATTAGGGTTTTAAGGATTACTTAAGGAAATTTATGATTTTATGTAAAAGTTATGAACTTGTTATCTTGAACAAATAGACAAATCATGGACCTAAGGACATTACTATATGTATAACATAGTATATTATGAGTTATTAAGAACTTGTGGAAATTTACTTAGTTGAAAAGTATATAAAACAAGTTAAATAAATAAGTATATATATGTATCATAAGGGGGCTGTTTGGATTCGAAATCCAAACAGTGGGTTTTACATTTTATAAAAATAATACACCTCATGACGATTCCAAAAAGATAAGAAACTCGAAAAACGGATTAATAACGAGAAAGATACGATAAAAATACGATTTACGTTAATACCGGTTTTATAAAATAAACTTTATAAAGCAAGTTATAAAATACTTCAAAAACAGAAAGTTTAGTATTTTTCACAGATTGTACATATTTTTAGGATTCCAAAATGATAAGAATCGTAATTTTTCAATTAATAACGAATGAGTTATGAATTTCGCGAGTTTACGACAATTAATACTTTTATAAAAGTATTTTTATAAAAGTTACTATTCATGACAGAAACTTTTATTTTTGTAAACCTCATAAATAACTAAAAACGATTAGATGGTGATAAGCTATAAAGAGTTATATTGGTATTAGTATCAAAGTACTTATTACTAAGAGTTTCCATAATGAGGCCTCTCGGGTGGCGTATCGACGAGTTGTTGGATATACGCTTTAAAGTGTCCTACTCCTCATACTCAACTACAGGACCTCTTAATTTATGATAGCCCGAACGATAGTATGATGAGCTATACGACCTATAAATAATCAAAGTGTTAAGTACTTATACGCCCATTGGATTAGTGGCATCCGATGTAAGCGTGACGCATTTTCTATTGTGAAAACTTGTGATTACCATCACTCAGGTAGTTCGTAGCCCTTTTCTAATACTTGCTTTATAAATACGGGGAGATTTACTGCTTGATTTCTTCGGACACGATATTTGTCAAACTGTATGCTATTCCTGATTACAGTATTGCCTAAGCTACGTATGCCATTTTAAGTCCCCTTTACATGAAACCGTTATTACATGCTGGTATATAACCGCTAGTGTTATGGATAATCTATTCGGGACGGACCACCCCGTCCTGCTGTGGTTTCTATTGACCATATGACGCCATTTACATTTGAAGAAATTCGTAGGATGTTTTTATAAACATCCTGTATCCCGTTGGGGCACAAACCTCGAGTACTGGTTTGATTACAGTTTGATTACGTTAAGGTGGGGCAAAAATACATGTTTTTAACAATGAATGTGTTTCATAGTCAAATACTATTACTTCGATCTTGTGGTCCACAACACAGCTATTTCCTGATAAACCTAACTAATTCACTCAACAATTTTGTTGCCATTTTAGCAGTTTTAATCTCAGGTGTTGAGCATAAACTTGGATGGAGCCATGACGGATATCTATTAGAGGTTCTGAGTTCTTAAATCAATGAAACTATTGTCTTATACTAATCTTAATGTCTTTTAATCAAACTATGGGACCTAAAACTGAACTCTGATCTTTGTAATGACATTGGGGGGAAAGAATCTTATTTTTAACGTCCATTTAAAGGTCCGTTTCTATATCTTGAATTTTTGTACGTTGATGAGCACCCCCCATTGTGACCTTTCCGCTGCGACCATATTTTGGGTGTTACATAATTGGGGTACCTAGGATAGTTTAGCAATGATGCCCCTTAGTTGGGAGAATGTTCATATCACCGCCTACAGTGTGATAGATGCTTATAAAGTTTGAGAAAACTCTTATAGGAGGGTTTATAGCCAAGAGGTGAGATTATTGGCATTAGACAAGTCTTTAGGATAGTTGGGGGTTAATCATTGTAGACTAGATACTCACCCTTCATGGCCAATGGGGACCTGAGATCATAGGATACATAGTACAGGTTTCGATGCTCAATCACGCATGTCGATATTAGAACCACCATAAGCGATAAGTAGACATTGCACTAAGAAACACTATCATAACTGTGGAAAACTAGAAGGGGGGTTGAATAGTTTGCGCTTTTTAAATTTAAGGTGTTAAAGTGTTTGTAAACTTTTAGATTCGACTTTATGTGATTTCAACACTTGCACAATATGATCAATATACTTATCTAAACAATCAATAGAATGATATGAGAAAGTAATGTAAGACAAGAGATAAGAGTAAGAACAATCAAACCACAACGTGAGGATTTATAGTGGTTCGGTAAAACCATACACAACGTTGCTTACACCGATTTACGACACAAAGCTAAATGTCGAGTTCTAATCTTAGCTAGAACCAATCTATCACAACACAACTTCACGACTTGTTCATGACTTCACAACTTCACGACTTCTTCACAACTTCAAGACTTCTTCACAACTTCAAGACTTCTTCACAACTTCACTTCACCACACTACTTATATCACAACTATCTAACACTACTTGGTAAGATTATCACGATCTAACTATACTTACAAAGATCACCAAGACCTAGCTACTACACACAAATACAAGATATACAATTAATTTACAAATTTGTGATATGGATGCAACAAGATTGCAATACACACTTGAGGTGTAATACTTCTTCACTTGATGATAAAGTATTCTTCTCTACACTGAGGAATTGAGCTAGGAATCACTTGAAACAAAGCTTAATGATTAAATGCTCAAAGGTATAGTAGATGTGTGGGCTGTTTTAGAAACCGAAAGAAATGAGTGCAAAAGGTAAGAAAATAGTGGGGAAAAGTCCAGTATTTATAGGACAAACGAGGGGAGAACGCTACCTAGGGCGGTCCCCTTAAAAGTGCGGTATCCCCTTAAAATTAAAGGGGCCGCCCGTGTATTTAAGGGGGCCGCCCTAGACTAGGGCCTCCCCAGTTTTGTCGTTTATGTGGGGGGAAGTTTCGGGAACGTTTTCTATGCCGTTTTTAGGTCTAAAAATTGAATTTCAAAATGTTATTTTGAATAAAATATTTCTTTTAATCATAGAAAATGTTTTGTAAAGTTTTATAACAATGTTACAACATTTTAATAAAAGTTTAAGGTTGAATAAAGATTTCTTTTTGACATAAAATGCATTAAACATTTATTATTCAACCTTTAAGTGATATAATTATCGAAATAAAAATTTACTAACTAATGGACGTTGTTTACTTTAATTGTACATTGAACGTTTTATATTTGTGAATTATCAAAACGGAAAGGTGTGAAAAATATTTATAATTGTTTTTTAGCATTACTATTTGGTCAACAATCTCCCTCCCCTTTTTGATGATTATAAAATTTAAACATCCATTAAATGTAGAATTATTTTTAAACCAAGTATTTATGTGAGTTTCATTCATTTCTCCCCCTTTTTGTAGAATCTAAAAAGACATCGTCGCTAATTGCTAGTTAGCTGACCAATAATTGTGCTCCCCCTTGATGAGTGCTCCCCCTTGGTTCGAGGGCACCAAGGAATCGAGCTATGGCTCTTGCTAACAAAAACGAGTTAGAACACTACAAATATTCTAGACATGTAAGGCAAGAAGGAAGGAAAAATATGACAAGTGCAAGCGAAACATCCTAGCAAATATGCCTTAATTCATTTTAGGTCATTGTGTTTGAACCACACAAGCAAATACAAAATATGAAAAACAATATGCTTTAGAAGCATATTAATACATCATAAAAGAAAATCCACATAGCATGAAAAGGATTTTGACATTGCTTGCGACAACAAAAGGTTTGAACGATTATTTTTGTGGCATATTATCGACGTTAGTATTGTTGTTGATGAGAAGTTTGGAGCGGAGGCGGTTGTGGAAGGGTAATCTCTTTTGAATTCTAAAGAGGAGATGTGTGTCGAGTAGGAGGATTCATCCAACTGATATCCTCACTTAAAGCACAATTGTTTTTGGGTGAAGATGCAACAAGGGCAATACCCAACATAGTTTCAACTGTTCATGTTAAGAGTGGAGTGGTAGGTCTGAGATGTAAGTGATGAGGAATGTTGTTTTTGATATTGAGAGAGAATGCTGGCTAAAGTTTGATAGGTCTTGTATTTGATAAATGTCATCAACTAGGCTTCTCTAACTTGGAGATGGAGATATGGCTAGTTGAGTTTGGTATGTCACTTTGAGGTTGAACTTGAAGTGGGATTTCATGTGATTGATGGTGAGATGGGAAAGTGAAATGTTAGACAACTTGTTTGCGATGTGGGAGTGTCCTTAAATGTCAAGGAATTGGTTGTCACCTTGAGATGAAGCTTGGAGTGGAGTATCATGTGAATGATGTTGAGATGGAAATGGAGGAGTTGAGACACCTTGTGGTGATGTGGAGTGTCTTGATTTAAGGACTTGGTAATAAGCTTTGATTTGGGTGATTGTTTTACTTAATATGTTGATTGATGAGAGTGAGTGGTTTTGGCATTGGTGTATGTAAGTTTACATTGAGCCCATTAGATGTGTTACAAGGGTTTAGTTTCTTCCTCCAAATGGGTTTCACACTCATTTTTGGCTACCCTTGAATTGGTTTGGATGTGGGTTTGTTAGGAGATGTCATTGCTGAGGATGATTTGGGATGAGATGTATAGAATGTAATTTATCGGGAGGAACGGGTAAATTAGGAAGAATGAACATTTAAAGGATCAAATCCAAGAAATGTTTGTGAATTTAGGGAAACATTAGCTAAGTCTAGAGGGTATTTGGTTAATGGGGCGGGGGGGTAAAAATACTATTTTACCCGTGTTTGCCTAGGCCAGTCCCCTTAATTAGAGGTCGGTCCCTTTAAAATTAAAGGGGTCGCCCTTGTCTATGAAGTAAGGTGCCGCCTACTGCATTTCTTAAGATTTTCCAAATTTTAATTTTCTCAAAATTTTTGTGTGAGGTTCTTGTTTTGGTGTATAATTTGTAAAGCAACCCTATTATTGTATGACACATTTAATCATATAGCATGTAAATAAACATATTACTGTCGGATAACCACGTAGCATAATTAAAACAACTAAAGATTAAAACCATCATAGCAACCAAGTACCTAAAGATAAACCAAGCACAATAAGTCTTCTCCGAATACATCGGATATCACCACACAAGTTGTTCAAACATACACATAATCAGTTAAAAGTGTCTTAAACTACATTTAGACATCTAGCTCACTTCACTCATATGTCTTTACTTCTTCTTCTTGCTAAACACATCCTTTTAGTGCCTTTCCAAATGACTTGAACCCTCCGCGCATCTCCTTATGCATTTGTTGCGTTTGGTTGAGCAAGGTGGTTTGTCGTTCAAAGAGAGTTTTCATCGTTTTTTTTGTTGGAAGTGAAGGCATTTGGTATTTTGTTAGTTAGAAGAACAAGAGGTTTAGGTAGTAGTAGGAGATGAGTACTTGCACGAGAGTTTCGACATCATCAACATCTCATCATCGTATTATGAGAGTCGTGCTTATGATGAAATGAAGAAGACGGAATGACATTCCTTGCCATAATCACTTGCGAGTCGTCGAGTTTGTTTAGGGCAGAGACGCATGACTCGATCAACAATGTCATAAATGCCATTGTCAAGATGAGGATACGTTTCCATGACGTGTCGATAAAGACGAGTAAGAAACATGTCATATGGAAGATTTGCGGTTGGAGTAGCTCTAGCACATTGGATTCTTTTGACGAAGAAATAAGCAAGATTGTATTGTTCTTCGGCAACAACACAATACAACATGTGAGCAAGACAAGCGGGAAGATGGTCCTGATGTCCTCCTAGTCCGAACACATTCTCTCGAATGAGTTCTTCCCATTGCTTCATGTCGGGGCTTAATTCTTTGGTGAGAATTTGATTTGGATTGAGAGAGCCATTTACTTAAAGTAGGTCCTACCATGACACGTTCCAATTCAAGAAGTCAACGAATGTCGTTGGGGAGTCGAAAAGATCATGCAATATAGTCCCTCGGTTTCCTCGAGAGAAAACCAGAGATTCCAAGGTCCTACTCGTTTTGTAAAACGCTTGACCATTGTATGGAATTTTGAAGATTTGACCTAATTGAGCCAGAGTAAGAGTTATGAATTCGTGTTGAATCATAAAAGAGATGACAAGATAGCCATATTCATCGGTTTGTATCGTAACTTGACTATAGAAAGAATGAATCTTGGAACAAGCGGTTCGTTGATTTGAAAGAGACAATTGAAGCGAGTGTTAGTAAAGAGACGCTCGATATTGTTGGATTTATAGTAGGCTTAATCAACAACACGACCTTCGTGAATATTGCGGTTTTCAATAGGTTTGTAGAATTGGGCAATGGTAGGGGAGATGCCGGGAATTTTGGATACTTTTGGTATGTAGGATTTGGTGAGAGATATATCGGTTGTAGTAGCTTTTGGCATTTTGTCACCTAAACAAGTTATCCACAACATAAGATGTTACAAAAAAAATATAATAAGTAAAATGAAATTTTGAAAAATGACAAATGTGGGACAAGGATTTCTTCGACTCTAAAAATAAAAACCTAAAAAGTGATCCATATGTTTCTTAATTTTTTTATTTATTTTTACTTAGTCTAGGATGTCGAAGAATATATATTAGTTATATATTTCAACATCAAGACAATGACCCAAACACTCCCTTATTAGTACAAAATATGTCTAAGCTTGTCGAAAACTATACGTTAAGTATATATTTTGTTGATAATTGTAAGTTTATTATTTTTGACTTGACAAAGGTTAATAGTGTTTGTTTGACTCAAAAGCATGTTTAAAATGTGTTAAACCAAACGCCGCCTTTAATTTAAATACTTTCATAAAATATATCAAAATATATATATGAATTATATATTTTGATGACTAAACAAGTAGTTAATGTTTTAATGCGAGGGACAAAACTAATAGTGATGTCATACTTTCGACTACTAAAAATGATTTTTTATCTAAGAAACGAACCAAACACTCCTTTATTTTTATAAAATATTACTCATTGATTTGAAAAATATATACATATGTTTAAATAATCAATACTTGATTATTTTTAACATGTTTTGGCATTAATCGACAATGTGTAGGTTTAGAAATGCATATATGCGAAAGTTCGGCCGTATGTTCATAAGCATACATGTTCTTAAATTTTTTTGACTCAATAAGTGTTTTGATTCAATCTTATCAAGGTTGTAGTGTTCATATGACTACGGGTATCATTGTAGTTATAGAGTTTGTTAGCCTCAAAATATTGAGCCGAACAGGAAGTTCGTTCATTACGTGTACGAGTCTCGGTCATTTAATTAGTTAATGTTGTAATAGTATAATATCGGGAATCAAGCTCGATAGTTAATCTAATATTGTATATGTTTCGGGTTTAATCCCAAGCAAAACCCGAGCCCGGGTCCTAGTTAAATATCTCGCGCGTCATTTAACGCGACGGGGTATATAAACTCTTTTCTATTTAGAAAAGAGTTAGTTGTTCAAATAATAAATCTTTTCCTTTTCCTATTTTCTCTCATCTCTCTCTCTCTTCTTTCTCTCTCTAGAAAACAACTCATCTCTCTTTCTCATTTCTAGTTCAAATTCGTGTATGATATAATATGTTATGAAGTATGCTACGGGATCCTACAATTGGTACCAGAGCAAAGGGTGGATTCGTGATTGATTATTGTGGTTAATTAGCTCAAATATCTGGCTTATTTTATGCTCAAATACCCACGGCTCAAAATTATTTTTTGAGCTTATTTGGTTAGTTAATCTTGTTGTTTTCTTGTCCTACATATAAAGAATGTTGTATTGTTGTCATTCCATGAGTTACACAAGCCTCTAGTTCGAAATCTAGCTTAAAAGATTCGAATTTATTTGGTGTTCTTCGTGGAGAGTTGCCTCATTATTGAAGATCCACAAAGAAAAACGAGTTAAGGTGTGTTTAAACTTCGAATACACACTTAGAATTGAATGTTTCTAACCTAATTCGTGGCTAGAAAGCTAAGTTGGGATTATTTTGCTCAAATCGTCCTAGTGTTCTTGGTGGAGAGTTGCTTATTTAATTAATACTCTAGCCGGCGGTTTGACAAAGTAGGGGACAAGATCCACGTTTTTAGGAAAAAGTCAAAGGCGAGTTGCCAAAAGTCAAAGGCGAGTTGCCAAAAGTCAAAGGCAAGTTGTTTGTTTTAATAAAAAAAAATCGTGGCGGTTTGTTCAAATTGGTGGCGAGTTGCTTGTTTATTGGTGGCGAGTTGACAGGTCAAGGCGGTTTGATTATTATATTGAGCAAAATGAAATGTTACCATGCCCATTTTTAAAGACCACTGCGAGTTGCTTATTTTTTATCAGAGCGTTTGAAAAAAAAACTAGACGGCGAGTTACTATAGTATACGGCATAAACGTCACTCTGGCCAATTTAAAAATACACGGTGAGTTGCTTGAATAAAACCCACGGCGAGTTACTAAGTCAAGGTGGTTTGGTTACATTCTTGAAGGCGGTTTGCTCAACACCTAACGCAGCGGTTTGATTAATATGTAATTTTTTTATATAGCCTTTCTAACTTATTTTTACATCAAATTCAAATTTTGGTCATAGGGTAAAAAAAATTCGGTCGACACCTTTTTAGCGACACTTTTTGGCGGGAAAAATTAAGTAAAATATAATTTTTTTCTATAGCCTTTTTAGCTTAGTTTTACACCAAATTTAGATTTTGGTAATAAGGTAAATATTTTCATAATCCAACTACGCCGAATTCCAAACAAATCATCAAACCATAAGCCAAAACTAAAACCATCAACAAGGACTTAAACTGCATTAATCATACAAGAAACAAACCTCAACAACAATCGATTATTCATTCACGGTTTTCTATTGATTTTGTAAAATCCCGTTAATTCATTTATCGGTTTTAATCATAGACGTGTAAAATCCCGTGAACGTGCATTGCTTACACAACCGCAACTTTAATCACATAATATCCACTTAAGATCCAACAAAATCATTTACACTTCATAATTCATAACTATTCATTCATCATGTCTACTCCAGTTAACACATCCTCCACAGATAGCCAAATGCATAACAATATAATGGCAGCTGGTTCAAAAGAGCGTCCACCGATGCTTGGACCAGGAAGATATTCTCAGTGGCATTCGCGTTTTCTACGATACCTTGACACTAAAACGAATGGTGAATATCTGAGGAAGTGCATCTTTGACGGTCCATATATGCCTACGAACGTACTCATTGCAGCAGTTGAAGCAGCAGAGAACATTCTACCAGTAGCTGCACATGAAGAAGTAGAGACAATACACAACATGACAGCAGAGAACAAACTTTACTTTCAAGCTGAAAAGGAAGCTATTTTCTTGATTCTGACTGGTATTGGGGATGAAATTTACTCAACTGTTGATGCATGCAACACAGCAAAGGAGATGTGGACAGCCATTGAAAGGCTACAACAAGGGGAATCGTTGAACGTACAAGATGTAAAGACCAATCTATTCTGGGAATTTGGGAAATTTACTTCTCGAGATGGAGAATCCATGGAGTCTTATTACTCCCGGTTTTATAAACTGATGAATGAGTTGACAAGGAACAACTTGCAAGTTTCACCAATGCAAGTGAATGTTCAATTTCTTCAACAACTTCAACCAGAATGGTCAAGATTTGTGACGGTTGTCAAGCAGAGACAGGAAATAGACACAGTCTCATATCACAAGCTGTTTGACGTTCTGAAGCAGTTTCAAAACGAAGTTAATGATATCCGTTCTGAGAGATTAGCCAGAAGTGCAAATCCATTAGCACTTCTTGCGGCTGCTCAACCATATTCAGATAACTACTATCAGGCACCAAAACCTCAAAGATCGAATGCACCATCATACATGCAACACTTCACTTCATAACACACAAACACAAATCGAAATAAGAAAAGAGAAAGAGAGTAGAAAAGATTTAGAGATGAGAAGAGAGAGATGAGAAAAAAGATAGAAAAGAAATTTAGATATTATGAGAATTAGAATTAGATATTTTCATATGGAAAATATCTATATATATATCCCTACGACGCGTGGGATATTTAACTAGGACCCGGGCTCGGGTTTTGCTTGGGATTAAACCCGAAACATATACAATATTAGATTATCTATCGAGCCCGATTCCCGATAATATTTTATTACAACATTAACTAATTAAAGACCGAAGCTCCATCGTAGAGTGACCGAGCTTCCTTGTTTGACTTAATAAATTGAGGCTAACAGACCCTCACAAGCGAACAACGTCTTGCGGGAAATACACGAAGGCTCATGTAGCATGCATGCTGGCACACGATCCGCCGTTGCCAAAGCTCTAAGGACTGGTTATTACTGGCCGACAATGCACAAGGACGCAATGACGCTTATAAAAGTATGTCAGGAATGCCAAGTGCACAAACCCGTCCCAAGAAATCCGCAGGAAAGATTGAACCCAATCACATTGTAGCATCTCGTATTTTACGGTCAATATTTTAACCGAGCCTTAATTCTATTTCTAATTTTTATGGAGATTATTATTTTTGTTTTTTAGCCGTTTTATCAAAAATCGTCGTTTTAGCTAGTTGCGAATCGTGCCTTGAATATTTATCCATTTTAACGTTTGAGAAAGCAATAATTTCATATTTTAGCTTCGAGAGCTTATTTATTTTTTATTTTAATACTTTTCGACTTTTTTTTTATCCGCGCAAGCTCGTTATATAAAGCTCGGGCTCGTTTAGGCTCGCGAGCCCAGTCGAGGTTTATATGTAAAGCTCGGGCTCGAGCTCGTTTTAATAAATGAGCTCTAACTTAGGCTCGAGCTCGTTTAGGCTCGGCTCGTTCGAAGCTTTTTTAAAACCGATCCGATCTTCGAGCTTTTACTATTTAATGAGACGGTTGACATGAAAGGTGGTTGGGTGTTAGTCATAACCTTTACGGGGTAGGTAGCGGTAGAGTCATGAGGGACGGACAACATGACGATTTAATTGAATGAAATGGATCCATCTTCAATAGGTAAAATATAAATTGATTGGTAATTATTCTACATAATTACAAGCAAAGGAAAATGCGTGCATCAAACAAACAAGATGAGTCAATCAAAATGGGCGTGACTGACTTGTGAAAATATAGCACGGAGTACTTGTAGCATAGTTAATGTCCTGGGATGGTTGTGATTATTTCTTGTCATACTCTGTTACGTAGTATATATATATATTTTTTTACTTTTGTTGCATCACATTACTAATTGTACTCACTAGGCTATAATTTTAATAATAGCATGTGCTATAGAACTCTTCTTATCCATCTATGATTTTTAGTCACAATTTTGCACATAGTGCAAGTGAGATAACATTGTTTTAAACATTATGGAAGATTCTGCAACAACAAAAAAAACATTATTAAAGATTGAAAGCATTCAATAAGTGAACATTTAACTAAAAACTATGCACTGTTTCGTTAATGAAAAAAACAATCAGTGTGTATGTAAAAGATACACTATTTAACCTTCTCAAATTATTTGACACATAAACACTTAAATACTAGACACTTCATTTAAATGATCGAATCTTTTGGTATAAGTTTAGTTTTCGCAGATTTTTAATATTGATGATAAAAGGGTGCTGCTTATTTCATTTTGTTAACTTTCTAATACACACTTCCTTACTTTGCATCACTACATACTTGAATAACTGAATATTATTACTCTAGCAACTCTTTAAAAAACAAACATGAGCGATGAATGGGCCGTGCTTAGTACGGCGAAAAAGAAATCACTAGTCTTTAATACGATAACAACTGTCAAAAACAATTCGCAATTCAACTCACATGATCACGACCATAAATGATTTTAAATAATTTACTTTCACGTTCATGAATAATGTTGATGATGATATAAAATCTTGATAGAGATCCTCTCATGTTCACTTTTGAACATGAGAGGGTAAAGTTAGTGTTATGTGAGTGCAAAAATATATGTATTATATATTGTGGGCCTTAACTTTATTAAACAATACAATTGTTTCACTCACATAACACTAACATTACCCTCTCATGTTCAAAGTGAACATGAGAGGATCCCTATCCTTAAATCTTTGAATCACAACAACAACAATAATACTCTCTCCGTCCCATATTAAGTGTTCATTTGGACTTTTAAAAGTCTTTTTCTTTCAACATGACCTTAATTATTTCTTCTTATGTTATATGATACTCAATATGCAAAATATATGAATGGTATAGAGTTTTCAAATGTATTTTTCATTGGTATATTGTGCGAGCGAGAGGGAGTGGGCGAGAGAGTGGAGGAGGCGACGCGAGAGAGGAAAAATATTTCCGGTCAAAGTTTATGAAAAAAGAATTCAAAAAGTCAAAAATGGACACTTAACATGGGACGGGGGGAGTATTTAATATTGTCAGAGCGAGGTATGAGAGATGTGAGATGTAGACAATTACACCTCTAACCGAAGGAAAAGAATTGCGAGAGCGAGAGAGCAGTGGAAAGACCTACGGCAAGTGTTATTTGTTCCTATCATGCAAAATTATCAGCATGAAATTTGGAAAAAAAAAATCAATAAAATCGGGAAGAATCGGATAGGTACCGATTTTCTGGTACCTCTTCGGTATGATACCGGTACCCCTCTTTCATGCTAAAAAAAACATTATCATCAATTCAGTACCGGTTCGATACCAATCTAGTATCGTGCTCACCTGTGCGTTCATGAACTTAAACATTGTTCATTCGTAGCACAACTTAGGGGGTGTTTCTTTTTCCCTTGTTACCACTTAATGAGTGACTCAATCCCTTGTTTCATCTTAATCGGTAGGGCCACAAAAATCTCACTATCTCAAATAAGTGGTTCATAAGTGATACTTCCAAACCACTTAATTGACAACTGACAAGAGTTCACCATCCACCCCACCGTCACCTCAACTTTCTCTCATCTCTCACTTCCTCTCATCACACCTCACCATTCAAGTGTTTTGGTCACCATACCCCACCTTTCATGCCCATTTTTTTATTTAAATACTTTTATTCATAACGTAAACTAAAAACGTAAATATCAACGTAAACATACGAAATTAACAACTTTTATTCAAACAAACTAAATTTCATTAATTTAAATAAATACAACTTTTATTCATAAATTAAAAACTAAAACTTTTATTTATAAATTAAAAATGATACATAGATAATTAAAACATAAGCTTACGAAATAAAAAAAAACTAAAACATGATTCTAGCTTTTACATTGTTATGTAATTGTTAATGAATTCATCCTTCTCAGCAATGTTTCGAAGCAATTCGTTCCTAGCCGTCACCAAGTCGTTTGTGTTTCTCATATCGGCTCCAATCGTCCTTTGCAGAGTATTCAAACCGTAGTTAATAAGGGGATGATCTAGCAGTGACTCCACGCTCATCATTTCAGGACCACAGCTACACATTTGATCAAGATAGCGAGTCAACACGTCCAACAAATTGTTCGCCAGTGCGACCTCAGCTTCAAGTTCTTCCCGTGATCGCCTAAGGATTCTTCGTCCTAACTACAAGCACCATTTGGTTCAGTACCCATAGTGTTCGTTGTGTGAAAAAAATAAATGATAGATGAGAGAGTTTGAAGAAAGTGTGTGAAAAAACTTAATGATTGTATAGAAGATGTGTATAAAAACGGTGAAGTTTATAAGTATTTATAATTGAAAATTTGAGTATTGTAAATTTTTTTATTGAAATCAATGGTAATAAAATAAAAGGGCTCACACAATTTTAACACAACTTCTCGCATTGGTGAGCCGTTCACACATAACAAGCTCGTTTTCTCGTCCGTACCTCGCAGAAATGAGGTTATTTTTTCGGATTCGCCCCTGAGTGGCCTGCTCACAGCTCACCAATCCAAACTCACGCCCACTCCCCTCAATCTTATAGTTTTATGCATCATCAAGTACTGTATAATGTTAATTATCCGCATCAAGGGTTCATCAATCCCTAAAATTCACAACATTGGTGTAAAAAAGCCATCTACAAAAGTAGGATTTGTGGTCCAAACTCCAAACATTAAAGACTATTTATTACAGTATTTCTTTAAAATCAAACATGAGTATCTGTATAAACTAACATATTTCTCTCCCCATATGCCAGTCATTAAGAGACGATGTCGATGTTGATGTTAATGCGGATGTTGATACATATAGAACAGCTCGATAGAGTTACAATACTCACCACGTGTAACCATTTTTTACCTTACGTATCCATGCATGCCTCAAGATTCCACGTCCCTACATGCATATACTTCCTTATAACCCATCTATCCAATACTTCTCGTCAACTAATAAAATTGTCATAAGGTGTCCGTTTGGGATATCCTAAATTTGAAATTTTCGGAATTATTAAAATTATGGAAATTTAATTCCTATGAGAATTAAAATTCCGGAATTTAAAATGCCTACGCATGTTTGGTTGACAGAATTTTATAATATTTTTAAAATCGGTCATTTTGTTTATTATTGCAATTTTTTAGCAAGGGACGGATAGGGGTGTCAAAAAACCCGACCCGACCCCGATTAAGCCTATTCGGGTCGGGTTACGCGGGTAAAAAATTTATTCGGGTCAACCCGAGTAACCCGAATACTAAATAGGGTCGGGTATCGGGTTGAAGTTTTTGGTAGCTCGGTTTCGGGTCGACCCGATTGAAAAAAAAAAACCCCCAAATAAATTATCTTTCTGTCTAAATAAATTTTATAAATTTCTCTATAAAACATGAGACAAAAAAAATCAATTTTTATACGTTTTTACCAATTTGGGTTGACCCAAACCCGAACGGACCCGACACAAGTTGACCTGAACCCATACGGACCCGACCCGAATTGACACGAACCCTATTAACCCGAATTCAAATAGGGTCGGTTTCGTATGAATTTTTTTAAACCTTGACTCGAACCTTTGACCCGAACCCAAACGTGACCAAACCCGACCCGACAAAAGTGGATAGATATCCTTTGAATTTAAAAAAACAGAGTTTGGTTGATTAGGTGGGGTGGTTATTAGTAGGGGTGAAGAAACAAAACCAAGGAAAAATAAACAAAAACAACTAGAAAAAAGTTTATAAATTTTTTTTTCCAAGTAAATGAAAATAATTTTTCACTTTTTGAAAGCCTATTTTAATTTTCCTCATTATGACAATTTCGTAGATTTAAAAATTCACCCATTTGTGTTAACAAACACAAATTTGAGTAAATTTAAAATGCAAAATGTCTATGAATTCCCTCAATCATAACTCAAACCAAAACGGACACATAAGATCATTTAAAAAATTGTAGTACATAACATAAACAATTCAAAATCTAATTGATATGTACGTATTTGTATGTAAAGATCAATCAGCGATTCAACTTCTTTCATTCAAATCCATCCTAGTGATGTAAATAATGTTAGAAAAATCTTGACACGACGAATTTGATACAAGAGCTTGGACGTCACGGACGAAAAAATCAACATCACGATATTAATGAGTATGGAACAAAAACCAAAACGAAAACAAACGACTCGTAACCACCAATACCATAACTCACTCTTCTACGGACATAAGCACTTCCAAGATATCCAATTTCTTCAACTTCGTTACTCTATAAAATGACTATAAACCACCAACTCTTAACTAAAAACCCTCATCCTCATTCACATACACACATACTAAGATTTTTAAACAAAAATTTTATTAGTTTGCATGAAAATGGACCTATGGTCATGGATCAATGAGTTACCAAACTCGGACGAGTGGCCAACCGACCCATCTTCTGAACTCGCTTTTCCTTTAGCGAGTTCAACTGATGCACTGCAACTCAAAGCAAGAAGAAAGTTCACTTCAAACTCAGATCTTTTATCAATCACCTTCTACATTTCATATGAAGAAAACCCCTTGTGGGTCTCTGACACATGTCAAGTAAACTCAAACAAGCCTTTCTTACCACTTGTACTACAACTCTTGCGAGAAATCATCTCACGCTCACCTAATGCACATGATAGCATCAACACAACATGCCCACGTTCGAACCTTCAAAAACTTAAACTCGAGCCGGTTGCATGGGTTTTGGAGTCTCATTCACCAGAAACATTTGCATCTTTTTTTAACCTAGTGTTTTTAGCTAGGTTGTTTTGGCTATGTGCTTGTGACGCGCCTTCTGAAGTGGGTTCAGTTTATTTTAACTCGATGTTGGCTCCGAATCTTGAAGCGTTCTCGTCAGCCCATGCACCCGTTTTACGGGCTTTTTGTGTTGCTTCGGGTATAGACGTGGAGCTAAGCATTATGAGGACTTTTGGATATATGTTAACAAAAGTGCTTGATGTTAAAAGAAGTTGTGTTGGCTTACAGTTATGCTACACCTACATTGCAGACGTTAGGGTTCTCATACGCGGCAGAGACTCATGGGCTATGGGTTTTGAAAGGGTACGCACCGCTTATGGCCATGGCGCGCTGCCGTTCGAAGGTGAATGATGCACGTAGTTTATTTGAATCTAAGGAGTCTGTGCTAAAATATTCCTTGGCTCATCAACAACTTGAGGTTGTTGTTCAATTAGAATATTCAGTTGAGTTTAAGGAAAACTATATTTGGGTTAATGCACGTGTTGATAATATCCGTGTCCACGTCGCGAAACTAGGGTTTAATAAGGATGAAGAGAATGTTTATATGAATGAGAGGCATTTCCCTAGTCGGGTACGGGTTTGGGTCGGTCCTGAAGCTGGTTCGAGTTATGTGACCGGTTTAAGCTTAGGCCGGTCCACGGATAATAACGAAAAAGATATCGAGACACAAAAGGTAGTAAAGGCTAGTTTTGGAAAAATGAAAGTCCCAAATGAAAACAATGACTAGGACGACAACAAGGACGACGGCGAAGACATGGAGGTGGGACCAAGACTCGGATCAGCGGAGAAATCATTACCATTTTTCAAAACTTTGAAAAAATGCACAAAGAAGAGTGACTTTCTATGGACAGAGGAAGCGAAAGCTGCATTCAAACAAATGAAGGAACATATAGCAAAGTTACCTATGCTCACCGCTCCAGAAGAACAAGAGGAACTCATTGTCTACCTGGCAGCATCCAAGGAAGCGGTGAGCGTCGTACTAATGACGGAAAGAGAAGCCAGGCAGATGCCAATCTACTTTGTCAGCCGGGCGCTAAGGGGCCCGGAAGTAAACTACACCGCCATGGAAAAATTGGTGCTAGCATTAGTACATGCAAGCAAAAGGCTAAGAAGATACTTCCAAGCTCACCCTATCATAGTAATAACAGATCAACCCATCAAAAACATACTATCAAACCCAGAAGTCGCTGGTAGGATGCAAAAGTGGAGCATACAATTAGGGGAGTTTGGTATACATTATAGGCCAAGAGTATCTGTTAAAGGGCAAGTATTAGCCGATTTTATCGTAGAAAGACCAGAGGAAGAAGGTCAGGACGATTCCGCAAAGGAAGAAGAACCGCTCCCGGCACGGTGGACCTTGTTCACGGACGGGTCATCTTGCGTTGACGGATGCGGAGCAGGAGTGATACTCACGGATCCGGAAGGAGTAGAGTTCACATACGCTTTAAGATTTCAGTTTGAAGCAACTAACAACGAAGCAGAATATGAAGCATTGATAGCAGGATTGCGGATAGCGGAAAAAATAGGCGTCCAAAACCTCGAAGTAAATGTAGACTCAAAACTGGTAGCAAACCAAGTAAATGGGACTTACATCGCAAAAGAGACAGACATGATCAAATACTTAGAGAAAGTAAAAGCACTGGCCAGTACCTTCCGGGCGTTCTCAATAAAGCAAGTCCCAAGAAGCAAGAACAAAAAAGCGGATGCACTAAGCAAAATGGCATCCACTAGCTTCGCACATCTCAGCAAACAGGTGTTGGTGGAGGAATTGAAAGAAAAATCCGTGAATGAAAGCGAGGTGCTCGCCGTGGTAGAGGAAGAAGGGGATTCCTGGATGACCCCGATTCATGAATACCTCACGGATGAAACTTTACCAGCAGAAAGAAAAAAGGCAAGGGCGATAAAGCGTAAATCACAACGTTTCGCCATCATCAACGGAACACTGTACAAAAAATCCTTTCTAGGCCCATGGCTTCGATGTGTAGGACCCTCACAAGCGAACTACGTCTTGCGGGAAATACACGAAGGCTCATGTAGCATGCATGCGGGCACACGATCCGTCGTTGCCAAAGCTCTAAGGACCGGTTATTACTGGCCGACAATGCACAAGGACGCAAGGGAGCTTATAAAAGCATGTCAAGAATGCCAAGTGCACAAACCCGTCCCAAGAAATCCGCAGGAAAGATTGAACCCAATCACATCTCCGTGGCCATTCTACAAATGGGGTATAGACATAGCTGGACCTTTCCCGGAAGGACCCGGCAAAGTCAAATTTCTAATAGTGGCCATGGACTACTTTACCAAGTGGATAGAAGCAAAACCAGTAGCAACTATCACAGGAAACCAAGTAAAAAAGTTCGTATGGGAAAACATAGTGTGCAAATTTGGTCTTCCAGGAGAAATTATATCCGACAATGGGAAACAATTTCGAGACAACCCCTTCAGAGACTGGTGTGAGAAATTGTGCATTCAACAGCATTTTGCTTCCGTAAAACATCCTCAGACGAACGGACTGGTAGAAAGAGCAAACAGGAGTATGGGGGAAGGAATAAAAGCAAGACTGGGCAAAAACAACAAGAACTGGTTGGAAGAGATTTCTCATGTACTTTGGGTACACCGTACCATGATTAAATCCAGTAACGGAGACACTCAGTTCTCATTAACTTACGGAATGGAAGCTGTCATCCCGACAGAAATTGGAATGCCCACGTTCAGGACAGCAGAAATAGATGCGGCCAAAAATGATGAAGCATTGGAAATCAACTTAGAACTGCTAGAAGAAAAGCGAGAGCAAGCAGCGATAAGAGAAGCAAAAAGCAAGAGGCAAATGGAAAAATACTACAACACCAAAGTTAGAAATGCAAGCTTCAAGCCAGGAGACTTGGTGTACCGGAGCAACGAAGCAAGCCGTGTAGAAGACACTGGAAAGTTAGGACCCAAGTGGGAAGGCCCGTACGAAGTCACAGAAGCACTTGGGAAGGGATCGTACAAGTTAAAAGACCGCAACGGAAGAGAACTCCCGCGAACCTGGAATATTTGCAATCTCAAGAAGTGTTATATAAACAAAGTGTAAGCAGCCTAACCATACGGACTCCGTGATGGGAAGGGCATTTTTATCTTTATTCCTGGTAGTAATTTTTAAATATCGTGTAATGTGCCTTTTAATTTTAATGAAAAAGTGAAGATTAGCTACCTTCACAAGTTATGCTTTGAAAAATTCTAACTTATTACTTTGCAAAGTCATTTATTATGATTAAGCCGCGCACACACGGAGCATGCCTCCATCAATGTTATTCCGTATAACAAAAGGATGAGTAACCTCACAATTAACTCAAAGTACATAAGAGGTATTGCAAACCCGGTACTAGGAGAATAACCCACAAAATATTCAAACAAGACTATCCTACTAAAGATATCAAACATGATATAAAAAGATAGCAGCAACATTTATATAACAGACGTGTTCAAACTTGAAGGTGTTGCAAAAATGGTTAAATACAAAATACCGCCACAAAAAGGCCACATGCGGCCGCGGTGTAAAAAGCACCATAACGGGCCTAACTATTAATAGCCGCGGTATTTCAATTACAAAAAACCGCAGGGTCACAAGCGACCACGGAGAAACAAGCAAATGCACCTAGAGGACAACATCCCTATCTTCATTCTCCAATTTAGAAAACGCAAGATCACCTCCGGTTGAAGCATCGATATTTTCTTCGCCTTCTGGCCCCGGAGTAACGTTCTTCGGAACCACATCCGCCAAATCAGGATTCTCATAATCTTCCACGGAAACAGAAGGACCAGAATGAGGAACGATGACCATGGTAGATAAAGCATTGGTAGCAGGAACCACAATCGGAGGCTCAATCAAAGCCTCAGCGGACAAAGGATGATCTAAGGAGACAAATACGTCTTTCAAGAAAGGGAGACGCTCAGCAAGGTTTCTTTCCATCTTCTCAACCCTTCCGCGACAAATATCCAAAGCAACGGACAACGCTTGGCTCCCAATAACGACCCTATCCTGCTTGTGATGCACGGGAACCATCAATTGATTCACATCAGGTTGAAGATCAGTCATCCCTAAGGCCTCGGCCACAGCATCGTCTAAGCGAAGAAGATCCATAACATCCCATGTGCTGGCATCCTTCTTATTTAATAGTTCCTGAAGTAGCGGAAAGTTTAAGCTACAAAGATCACAGACAGCAGAATTAAAGTCAACCTCCACGGAGGGAATGTAAGCTTCAAGATCAGTTAAACATCTACCAGCTTGTCCGTGCTTAATTCCAGCTGCCAGACCCTCCTGCATTCCTTTCTCTATAGCACGGCTAAAACCATTTCCGAGAGCCTCCATATATTCAATAGAATTGAGACACTTAGCCATAAGAAGCTTTATCCCGTGAGTTAGTAACCATCTCCGTCCTGCAATGGCGTTGAGGAGATGCGGATGGAAACTCTCTTGGAAGCGCATACAACACCTGGTGAAATCAACATCAAACTCGGCTAACCTAGTCTCGAGAGGTCTCATAAGGTTGTCCTGAAACTCCTCTAACTGTTTCATGTTTCCCTCATAAAGATCTAGCTGCTCACGAAGACGCGCGAAAGAAGTTTCCAACTCATGCACCTGAATATATATATATATATATATATATATATATATATATATATATATATATATATATATATATATATATATATAATAGAGGACTACACGTGATAAAGGGAAATACAAAAATTCCAAAAAAATAGCTAAAATACATGAACACGTACCTAGACTACAGACTTGTTCCGAGACGGCTCAAAGAAAAGAATAAGAGAATTCCCAAGTCAGAAAGTTCACGGTTCTTTTTCACAACGGTAGATAAAAGTTTTGTCACTTGTAGTCTCAAACACTACGCTCATGTTCAAGAAGGTCGTTAAATACCCTTAACGGAACAACTTTTCGCATAGAAGCGAACCCTCAATGGCTTCAAGGCTGGAAACCCGAGCACGGAGTTGGGCTACCACCACAGACTCCTCCTTCGCTTTCAGCAATTGGGACCTCAACTCTTCAATCTCCTTATCTTTCGCCCCCAACAAACTATCTTTCTCCTCAGCAAGGGATCTCCATTTCCTTTTCTCCAAAATATTGTACTCCGCACGCATTCTCACCTCGGAGCTCAAACTTAAATTGCGTGCGGCGGACACATTGAACTCAACAAATAATTGTTCATGCTCCATTCCGCGAACAGTTTTGAAGAAAGCAGGAGGAGTGAAATGATCAATCATATTGGCACAAGAACGCCCATCATTAAACTCAAAACCCTTGGTCACGGTCCACTCAGGAACATAGATTTCCTCCAAACCAGCATCTGTAACCTCCTCCGCACGAATACTCCCGGCAGCAAAACCACTACCTGACCTTCCTGTAAAAAGACTAAGAGTACGATCCGTCTTCTCAGATGAACTAGAAGCACCAAAAACGGACGGATGCGACACACTCTTATCCTTGCCAACATCAGCAGGAATAGCAACTGTAGTAGCAATAGTAGTCACAGTGGTAGCCTCAGTCGTCACCGGAACAATGGACCTAACAAAGGAATCACCCTCAGGACCCGCGGAATTAGTAGCTGAGTGATGAGAAGAATCAGATAAAACAACAAACCTTGCAGAAGCAGCCACACACCGCATGAAGGACAGTCACTGGAATCATTATATCTCCACCTCCACTAAAGTGAAGCAGTAACATGATGGAAGTAATAAAAGGTAAGGTAGGAAGAGCTGTGACACCCTGTTCTACACTTAACCGAGAATCTTGAAGCAACTTATTAAGAACACCAGGAGACTTACCTCCAGCGGTAGAACCACTAATCCTTCCATAATCGGCCCTTAATCTCTTAGGTGGATGAGAAGCGGCGGGAGTACCCTCGCTTCCGCGGATAACCCTCTTTTTCTTTGAGCGCTTAGGCCTGGAAACATCGGCTTCAGCAACAATATCATCCGTGATAGGCACGACTGCCTAACGTTACATGACCAAAACGGAAGCGTCTTCCTACCTCCACCCACCACTGCCGTCCTCGCCAAACACTCTTTCAATACTCACCGACAACTCCCATGGCGAACTAGAAATGTAGTAAGGGAAGTGAGGGTCACTGTGCGCATCTTGCCACAGTCACAATAGGCCTCTCATTTTCAGTCCTTGGCCTCTCAACAATCCTCACCTTACGAGGGTCAGCGGTTCGGATAAACGCGTTCAGATCCATCTCTGCAAAAGATAAAAAAAAGGGTAAATACGAAGGAGAGAAAACAAAGACAAATAATCAACATAAATATAGAGAAGAACACCCACCCTCTCCGTTCTCATACTCAAATCGAGGATAGGTATCTTTCTTGAGAAGGTAATTACGGCTTATGCCAACCCAGCAAAGGAATTCCTCCGGGAACCTAAGGAACGGAGAGGCTTGAGCAATAAGGGTGTTAACATGCTCCATGTTATACTCAGACGTGGGAGGAGCTTTATCTTTAACAATATTAGAACCCGAAAACCAACTAAACCGAGCGTTAGCAGAACACAAATCATCACCCAGAAAAAATGGTCCATACCAATTCTTCACGAAATACCAAATTCTTGGAATAACTAGCACGGACGTTCAGAAGCGCTTATAAACCCCTAACCATCCATTTTTGTAATTATAGGTATAGAAGTAGCAGAACAGACTAACACTAGGTTCAATGTTACAAACGCGGCACAGGATTTCAAAGTGAGAAACCTTGGCAGACCCAAAAACAGACAGTTGGGAGAACGGAATGCGGAAGTGAACAAGAACAACCAAAGAATTTGGTAGAATGAATACGATAGTTGGGCATAAATCAAGAGAACCGTGATAAACATTCCCACTTTACCAGGACGTCTCTCATGCATCGTGTTACATGACCGTGGGCAATTTTGAGGATGAACTTCCTCTGGAACAAAATACTTTATGCAGACGGAATCAAGGTGTTCTTGCGTAAGAACACACTTAATGGATGTAATAGTGACCATAATAAAAGAGAAGCAATGAAGATTAACCAGAGTACAAATGAAGTTCCAAAGATAACAGATGTTGTACAAATAAAAAAGCTCCAAATTTATCAGCAATGGTAGAAAAAGTGGAAAGAGATAAAAAAAATATTGAAACAGAATCTGCTATTTATACCCATGGTATATTTAATTCAATGAAATGCCAGATGAAGACGCGTGTCAAAACACCTCCCTATCAACGGTGCAAAAAACGCAGTAAAAAGATAATGATTAACAGCTGAATATGGGCCCCTGAACAGTCAAATCAAGCAAAAGATGAAAGGACATGAAGGATCCACGTAACCAACAACCGACTGCAAGAACGACACAAAAGTCGTGGAAGAAAATGAGAATAAAAAGGGAAAGTGCTTACGGAACTCTAGTCTAGTAACGCTCACCGCACGCTATAATTGCTACCGCGTACAATAAAGCGAACTAGACTGGGGGGACTTGATGACGTATAGGAAGTCTAACATGACTTTGGGCCAAACCCACACTATCAGAATAAGGCTTTGGCCCAACTAGATCCGATTACAAGCATATAGGGCCGAAACTAAGCCCAGTCCCGTACTGGCAGCGGCCCGGACATATTAAGACGGACGCGGACTATCCCTATTCCGCTTCCGCAATACATTGCAGCGGATTGACCAACGTCCGCGGAAGGTAGTTCGCTGCAGCAATCACGATTATGACGGATCCTTGCCCGACAAGGGTCCCACTCTGGCCACCAACAGATTATATGCGAAATACTAGGAAACCCTAGTATTACTAGCCTATAAATAGGAATCATCGTACATTCCAAAGAGGTACACAATATTCTCTCACTCTGACACACATATCTCTGACAACATGCTCTCTTACTCTTACGCCGGAGTCTAATCGTGGGGTCCGCCCCCACGGTAAGGCTAACGGTTTACTCTCATTGTGCAGGCAATCATCCAGATCACTTGATTTAGTACAAGATCCAATCCATTCACAGCTTGTTGGTCCGGCCAACAAGCGTCCCAAATCCAACTTAAACCCGTAACATAAATTGTACTAACATCAAACACATTATATTGTTCATTTGTTCGAATTGACGTAACCAGTCCAACACATTATATTGTTATAGAAAAATCTATCTGTCATTGGTAATAGTTTTTTTTAGTGTTGTAAACATATGTTTAAAGCAGCTCAGTGCAACACAATGTTTATCGGCCTCCTCGTTGGCCATAATTCTCAATAGTGCATGTCCATTAACTCTTGATTGAGATACAAGAAACATAATGTATGAACGTGTCATGCTACGTAATATGGTTTAAAAAGATCAACATAAATCGATATCTTTGGAGTTTCGTGAATACAAACATGTTAAAATAACTAGTCTTAAATTTACCTTATAAGATTCTTAAGACGTGTCACTATTTTTCACTCATCTACTTCACTTACCCTCACGTTTTAATTTATATTTATATAAATATTACACAGTAAAATAATTTAAAACTAAAGAGGTTGCAAAACTATATTAAAAATACTAGAATAATTCATATATAAACTAATGGAGTTTTATAGGGAAATTATATTCGGCTTTGATGTCTCTTCATAGTTTTTTTTATCGGTTGGTTGATGTTTCTTCATAAACTAATGGGACTTTCGTAATCAACTGCTTTTTGCGGGCAAAAATCCTCGGAAAGATGTGATCTTTGATGTCATAGTTGAGCGCTCTTTTATTTGGTGTAGTGCTAGATGTAATCGTACTTTCAGTTGGGATTGCTGGCTTCAGCATCATTCTTTGATTTCTTTGTAATTTCGTTCTAGCTCCTTGCTAGTTGTTTCTTTAATAAAGTTTCCGTTCAAAAAAAAAACTAATGGGTTTAGAATAATTCATACATAAAAAAACGTGTTCGTACGTTTTTTTATCAGTTTTTGTGGGTTTTTTCGTTTTTGTACGTTTTACGTTTTTGTACGTTTTCGTACGAATTAATACGTTTTTATACTTTTTGATACATTTCGTTTTTCTACTTAAAAAAACAAACACGTATAATAACGCCGAAGAAAAACGGATAAAAACGAAAAAAAACGTACCAAACAGATAAAAAAAAATCAATAATATATAAAAAATAAAAAAGGGCCAATAGTAATATTAATAATATTAATAACAATAAAAAAATTTAAAAAACAAAAACAAAATAAAAAAAACAAAAAAAAACAAAATAAAAATAAAAAAATAAAATAAAAAATAAAATATTTGCAAAATACATCCCTGTGGTTTGCACTGCAAAATACATCATTCGTCAAAAGATAACGGAAAAATATTTGCATCGTTCGTCCTCAGAGATGTATTATGTCTAACGTTTGCCTAATGAAGGATGTAAACTGCCAAAAGCTTCTGACATGGATGTATTGTGTGAGAAAGTGCAAACCACACGGATGTATTTTGCAGTTTTGTCATTATCTTCCATGTTGCTTTCATAATTTGAAAATCAATTCTATGATCTAGTGCAAGGAAAATGACTTGTATATAATATTATAATTTTTGAACTGCAAATGATTAGACGAGTTAAGATAGAAAGAATAATTGATTAGACGAGTTAAGTGGATCCGTGGTACTTTTACTTCCTCCATGCTACATATTGGAGGGTAATGGTAGACCCAACGTCCGTGTTCCATTTTTGTTGGTGGGTTGAAAACAAGGGGATCCGTGGTCCCATATCTTTTCTTTTATTATGGCAGTCGTTAAATATCTCTTTTCCCGTTGTTGTTGATGTTGGGCTGTTTAAGTTTTCATTGCATGGCTCGGTTAATATTTCTTCATCTTTTTTATGCTGACGATGCCTTGTTTCATTGGAGAGTGTGTTCCGAACAGAACTTACATTTAATATTGTTAAAGTTCTTAATTGCTTCATATTGCGTTCGGGTCTTAAGATAACATTGATAAGAGCCAAGTCTTGGGGTCGGAGGTTTATCAGAATGTTGTTGTGCAGGCGGCGATTGGATGGTGTGTGCAGTTTGATCACTCTTTTCGTTATTTGGTATGTATTTGTATGTGACGGTTGGAGTGATGTCTCGGAAGTCGGCTTGGGTTGGCTTGGTGAAAAAACTCTAGCAAGGTTAATCTAAATGGGAAGGTTACAAACCCTTTCCATAGGCGGCAGATTGACCTTCTAATATCCGTTTGGGGCCTCTCCAATTTATTATATGTCAATCTTTAAGGTTCCAAAAGGCGTGTTGAAGACTATGGAATCTATCCGTAGTAAGTTCTTCATCGTGTGTTGATTCTTCGGATTAGAAAGATTTCGTGAGTAGCTTGGGACAATTGTACTTAGCGTCACAAAACTGAGACGGTGGTTCTTGGTGTCTCAAGTTTTTCGCGTTTTTGAATCGTGCTTTTGTTGAAGTGGGATGTGGCGTTCATTTTTATGGCGTGGTCTTTATGGTGTAAAGTTATTCAAGCGATTTATGGCTCAAAGTTTGATCTTCATGTGACCGATCAACCCTCGATTTGGTGCTCTATTTTACGTGAAATATATTCTTGAAAGATTCTGGTTTTGATTTTTCTTAGGCATTGTAAAAAAAAAGACGCGGATTGGAGGACGGGTTCTTGTACTAGTTTTTGGTATGTATAAGGTTAGCTGATGCCCCTCTTGTGTTCTGTTTCCCCGTTTGTTTGCTCTCGAATTGGATAATAAGGAGATTGAGGTGCGGCTAATAAAATGGGAGGAGCCTTCTTCTGGTCTCAGCTTTTTCCGCGGGACGTGCGTGATGGGCTGAGCCGGCAGCAGTGGGCCATGACCTTTCTTCAATTATGACTCGGTTGTCCTCTCGTCTTCATAAGTGATAGGTGGACTTGTTGATTTGTCGGGAGATGGAGGAGTTTCAAGGTTAAAGATCAGAAACTTTATTGATGACTTGTTTTCCCTTCGTCGGATGTTGCAACGAGATGGGTAAAATTCATCCCATTAAGTTAATGTTTTTTCTTGGCGCGCTCGCGTGAGTGATAGGTTTACCTATTAGAGTCAATCTTAGCGTAGAGGTGTTTTGTTGGATTCCCATCTGTGTCCTATTTGATGCTGCTATGGAGGATGTTCAGCATGTTTTTCTTTCGATCGTGACGTGTGGCTCGGGTTGTTCTTCGTAAAATTTGTGTTGGTGGGATTTGGATTTGGCAGGAGATTTGTTCTTTTCGGATGGGATGATTGGTTCTTATCCTTTCGACTTTCTTCCCGTCTCAAGTCTATTTTAGAAGGTGTTTTTTATGTTGCTTGGTGGCGGATTTGGAGGCTTCAAAATCAGTTGGTCTTTGACGCTTCGCCTCCTAATCGTTCGACGATTTTGATTGGACTTGTTTCTTGGTCTGTTATGGTGTTCTAGTAGATGTAATTAGGGTTTTTTCTTGGGTAGTGCAAGGAAAATGACTTGTATATAATATTATAATTTTTGAACTGCAAATGATTAGACGAGTTAAGATAGAAAGAATAATTGATTAGACGAGTTAAGGAAAATGATTCGTGTTCGAAATAAACAGAGACACATTTTAATGACTCTCATTATTAGTATTCTCAAACTCCACAAAAGTATTTGTTATAAAAAAAATACATGATATAAAATTTACTTTTATTAAAATAAAGATAGCACTAATATTCCTTAAACTTTGGATATACAGGTATAAAATTAGCCTGCCTTCGAATACGACTGAAACATATTTTAAAACACATAATTAACCACGCATTTTGACCCACTAAACTTTGCTTGCAGGTCCACATTCTAAGATGGCTGCGTATTCCTTTAATAGAATATGACTTTAAAAAATATTATTAAACGTAAAGAAAGAAGACTGGTATTCATCATTAGCCCACATATTTGGACTTAAGAGTGCCGTTACTGATATAAGATTTTTATAATTACCCATTCATAAAATAACGAAACAAACGACTGCGTTTTAGGTTTGCCCAAACGACTTCGTTTAAGGCTTGTGTTGGACCATTTAAGACTATGACTGGACCAAATGACGCCGTAAGCCGTTTGAGGGTGAAATGCGGTCATTAAGGATGAAGTCTGCAGGTTTATGATGCCACTAAATTAAACGACGTCGTTTTGTTGCCTCGAAACCTAAATATATAAAAAAAAACAATACAAAATACACACATAAAATAAATTACACACACATGTCGTAGGAGAGATCGAAACATGCAAGGGGCTTGTTACATCTTGAGCAAAAACATTGATACAAATATTGTTTGTTGCATGTAAGTGATGCCTTTTTTTATTTATTCATAAGATTTGTGCTTGATGGTAATAAAAAACGAGGTTTTTTGATTCATCGGTTTAAAGTTGGAATTGTCTTAGAGCTTTTGATCGGAATAATGAGTAGAATCTATAATCACTCTTAAAACATGATTTCTTGGGAACTAGTGATTCGTAGAATGAGCAAGTACAATAGACTAAGGGCGGATTAAATATCACTAAGAAGTTATATTATTTCGACTAAGCAAAATTACCAACGAAAGCTTTTTATACACTAAACCAAATTTTAATGTAAAATGCTTTCGCGACCATATTATTAGGTACCATATAATCTGCATCATACAAACTTAAAGCCTAGCGCTTTATGTCTCATGACCATATATTGGTCTTATTTGAATTCTTGTTCATGTTCTCGCATGTATACTTTTCTCGCATGTATACTTTTCTCGCATGTATACTTGTTTGACAGGACATTGAAAGATTACAAGTGAGCACTACATCTGGTCCCAAACCCCTTTAAAGTCAGTCCTCACAATCACTACTCGGATGTTGTAGGTTTTTGGTCTCTAACATTCTGATTGAATGACCAACATGATTTGGTCTCTAACCCTCCAAGTAAGCTACATTTGTTTTTGGTATCAAACTTTTTGATTAAGAGCATGTTAACTGTTTTGGTCTTTAGCCTACGATTTTTGAACCTTTTTTTTTGTCAAATAGTTAAACTTTGAGCATCTTTAATATGAGCACTAATTGTACCTTTCGCATTAAAATATTGCAAAATGTTTCAAAATTTTCCCCAATGTAAACACTAAACCTTACACCAGTGACGGAGTTATAATTTTTTATTCGGGTGGGCAGAAACAAATACGCAAATGTGTAAACTTTAAAAGTCTTACGATAAAAGGGTTCCACTAAAACCATCTAAACCATAATCTAAACTAAAAATCGATCTGCAATATCTTGCTTAGTTTCTATTATTGAATTACCAGATTAACGATCATCATCCATTAAAACTTTTGGTATCTAAAGAGAATGAAAATAAATTTATCATTACAATCTATGAAACCGAATATAGAGTTAGTTTGTATTAGCTATTGTTTTGTCTAGTTCTCAGGATCATTTTGGTGTTTTTACTTTCAAATGTATAATTTGATAAGCATAAGCTTTTATTTTATTTTCTTTCCTAGTAGTTTTTTTCTAGTAGTTTTTCTTAGTAGTTAGGTTTTTTATTTCTAGTCCGCTCTTTTTCTTCTTTTTTTACTTGTTTTTCTTTTTTTAGGGCCTTATTAGCTTTATTTTTCTGAGTTCTCTAGTTTAGTTTTTTTCTTCTCCTTTTTCTACTCTTCTATTTTCCTTAGCTCTTTCTTTTAGGCCTTCTTCTTCCTTAGCTTCTTTCTCTCTTCTACTCTCTAGTTTTAGTCCTCTTTCTCTCTTAGTTTCTAGCCTAAAGTTCTCCCTTCTTCTTTCTTTCTTCTTTTCTTTTTTTTTTTCCTCGGTCTCCTCCCTTTAGTATAGTTTTAGCTCTCTCCTATAGTATCCTTCCCTCTAGCTCTCTCTAGTTTTCTCTTTTTAGTTTTTTCTTTAGTCCCTTTTTTTAGTTTCTCTAGTCCTAGTCTCCCTTGCGCTAGGCTTATGCTTTCCTTTTTTCTAGTCTCTTTTTTTCTTTTTCCTTTCCTTTTCTTAGTCTCTTTTAGTCTTATTTTTATAGCTTTTTTTTTTCTTTAGCATTTTCTTTTCTTCTAGTGCCTTCTTTTTTTTCTCTTTCCTTCTTATTCCTTCTCTTTACTCTTCTCTTCTTCTACTTTTTCTTCTACCCTTGCTGTCTACTTCTTTAGTTTTTTTTCTTTCTTCCCCTTTTCTCTCTTGTCTTTTTTCTAGTTTTTCTTTTTCTTCCTTTCTTCTTTACTTTTCTTATTTTCCTCTTTCTTGCTTTTTTCTCTCTATTTTCTTTAGCTTCCTTTTCGTTTTAGCCCTTCTTCTTCACTCTTTCTTCTACTAGCTTTTGTTCTTCTTTATGCCCTTCTCTTTACTAGCTAAGTTTTCTTTCCTTACTAGCTAGTCTCTAGGGGCTTCTTTTCTTATCTTTACTTTTTTCTCTTTTTCTTTAGTTTATCTCTAGCTCTTTTCTTTTTCTTTCTCTCTATTCCTTTTCTTTCTCTCCTTTCTTCTTTCCCTTAGCTAGTCTTTTTATTCCTCTTTTATTTCTTCTTGTCTTAAGTCTAGTTCTCTCTTTTAGTTCTTTACTTCTACTTTTTCTTACTATTCTCCTTTATAGTTCCTCTCCTTAGTCTTTTTTTTGCTCTTAGCTCTTCTGCTTTTTTCTAGGCTTAGCTTTTTCTTTAGTTTTCTTCTCTAGCTCTTAGTGCTATCTTTTCTTTTCTAGCTTCTTTCTAGTTTGCTGCCTTATCTCATCTTAGCTTCCTCTTTTTCTTCTTTCTCTTTTCTCTTACTATTTATTTTGCTCTTTTGCCTTAGACTTTTTTTTCTTTTAGTAGTTTTAGCTCTCTTTAGTTTTTTTTGTTAGTAGTCTTATTTTTTTTTTAGTTCTTTATTTCTTAGCCCTCTCTTTTTCTTTTTCTTTATGGCCTTCTTTATCTTTTTATTCCTTCTCTTCTCTCTTTCTCCTTTCTACTATAGTTTTTTTCTTTTCTACTCTTAGTTTTAGCTTTCCCTCTCTTTCCTTTTCTATGCTAGTTTAGTGCCTTGTTTCCTTCTTCTTTTTATCCTTTTTATCCTTTTCTTTCTTGCTTTTAGTTTCTTTTTGTCTTCTCCTCCTACTTAGTCTACGTTTTTTTTCTCTATCTCTTCTTCTCTCTTCCTTACTTGGCTTTTTTTTTTGTTTCTCTTTCTCTTTTAGTTTATCTAGCTTAGTTAGTTAATCTCTTTTCTTTAAGCTAGTTTTCTCTTTTTTTCTTCTTTCTTCTGCTTTTGTTCTCTTTTTCTTTTCCTAGTCTTAGTTTTTTTCTCTTAGTTTCTTTGCTTTTTTTTTTTTTTTAGTTCTCTTTTCTTCTTTATTATCTATCCTCTTAGTCTTAGCTATCCTTAGCTCTTTTTTAGTCCTTTTTCTTTCTTTAGTCTTTCTTCTTCCTCATCTTAGTATTTCACCTTTCTCTTAGTTTTCTGTCTCCCTCTTTTTCTCTCCCATTTTTTTCTCTTTTTTTGTTTTTTTTCCTCCTCTTCTTCTCTTTTAGGGCTATCCTTTCTTTAGATCTTTTAGTCTTTTCTTAGCTCTTATAGTTTTAGTTCTTTTTTCCTGCTTCTTAGTCTTTTTCCCTGTATTCTCTTTCTCTTATGCCCTTAGCTTTTCTTAGTTCCTAGTCGTTTTTTCTCCTTTTTGGCTTTTCTAGGTTTTTCCTTTCCTTCTTTTTCTCTTTTTATCTTTTTCCTCTCTCTTCTTTTCCCTTTAGTCTTTTTTTTCTATAGGCTAGTTTTCTTTCTTTACTAGCTCTTCTCTTCTTTATATAGTCTAGTTTTCTTCTTTCGTTCCTCTAGTCCTCTTCTTTCTAGTTTTTTTTTCTTCTCTTAGCTAGTTTCTATTTCTTCTCGCTAGCTTCTTCTCTTTTACTTTAGTTCCTTAGTAGCTTCTCTTTTCTTTTTTTGCCGCTTCTTCTTAGTCGTTTTTTTTCTCTACTTGACTTTCTTTCTCTCCCTATGCCTCTCTTTTAGCTATGTTTTTTTTTTTTTTCTCTCCCTCTATCTTTTTCTTCTTTTTAGAGCTCTCCCCCGCTTCTCCTCTTTCTTCTCTCTCTAGTTCCTAGAGCTTTTCTCCTCTCTTTTCCTTCTTTTAGGCTTTTTTACTAGTCTTTTAGTTCTTTTCTTTACTCTATTCTTGCTCTCTCTTTCTTTTTAGTTTCTCTTAGTTTTTTTTTTACTTTTTAGCTCTCTCTTTTTAACTCTTTTTCTTACTTTATACCCTTTTCTTCTCTTCTTCTTTTTTAATTAGTAGCTCTTTTTTTTCTTTCTCTCTTTTTTTTTTTCTCTTCTTTTTTTTAGTTCTCTCCTATCCTTTCTTCTTTCTAGCCTTCTTTCCTCTTTATAGCTTTCTTTCTCTTATTCCTTTGTCCTTTTCTCTTTTTTTTCCTTTTTTTCTAGCTAGGTTCTTTAGTTAGTTCTTTTAGTTCTTTTCTTCTCTTTTTTCTTCTTAGTTCTAGACTTCTTTCTTTTTTTTTTTCTCTTTCCTTTCTAGTTCTCTTTTGCTAGTTTTTCTTTTTTTCTAGTATTTTTCTTCTTTTTCCCTTTTTATTTCTTCTTTGGCTTTCTATCTAGTCCTTTCCTTCTTCTAGCCTTCCTTTCCTTTTTAGTTTCTCTCTTAGCTCTTCTAGTCCCTCTTAGTCTATGTACTCTCTTTTTTAGTTTTTTCTTCTTTTCTGGGCTAGTTTCTCTTTTCTCTTCCTTTTACTCTTTTCTGACTTTTTTTTCTTTTTTTAGTTTATTCTCTCTTTCTAGTTTTTTCTCTTTTTTCTAGCCTCTCTTTGCTTCTAGTTTTAGCTCTACTGTTTTTTTTCTAGCCTTTTTAAGTTTTTTTTTAGTAGCTCTACTTATTTTTATTTTAGCCGCTCTTTAGTTCTTTCCTTTTTCTTCTTTCTTTTTCCTCTTTATTCTTCTTTTAGCTAGCTTAGTCTTCTTGCTTCTTTTAGTAGTTTAGTTTCTCTTCTTTTAGTTTGTCTCTCTTCTCTCCTCTTTAGTTACCTTCTCCTTAGTACTCTGCCTTTTTTTCTAGCTAGAGTTCTTTTTTTTTTAGTCTTCACCCTATTTTTAGCTTTTTATCTTTAAGTTCTTTTTCTTCTAATTTTAAGGCCTCTTTTCTAGCTTTCTTCTTCTTTTTTCTTTGCTTTATTCTTTTTCTCCATGCTAGCTGCCTATCTCTTCTTTGCTCTTCCTTAGCCTTAGTTTTCTTTATGCTTTTCCTTTTTCCTGCTCTGTTACTTTATCCTCGCTTTTTCTCTACTTCTTTTCTTTTCTCTTCTCTTTATCTTTTAAGTCTAGCTTCTTTAGTTTAGCCTAGCCTTTAGCCCTAGCTTTTCCCTTTTTCTTAGTTTTTTTCTTTCTACCTATGCTTCTAGTACTAGTTCTAGTGCCTTTTCTTTTCTTTCTTTAGTCTTCTTAGCTTCTAGGCTTCTTTTCTAGCTTTTTTTTTTTATTCTTCCTTTTTCTTCTTTTAGGCTCTTAGTCTTCTTTTTTTAGTTTCTTCTTTTTTCTTTAGTTGCTTTTTCTTTTTCTTCTTATTCCTTCTAGTTGCCTTTCTTCCCTCTTTTCTTTTCTTTTCTCTTCTCTTTTTTTTTTTTCTCTTTTTCTAGTCTAGTTGTTTTCTAGTATTTTTCTTTTGAATATTTTTTATCTCTTCTCTTTTTTTTCTCTTTCTCTTTTCTTTTAGTCTTAGTTATTTTCTTTTTTACCTATAGGCTTCTTTCTTTTTTTTTCTCCATTCTTTTTTTTTTTTTCTCTAGTCTTTTTTTCTTAGCTTCTCTAGTCGCCTCCTTTCTTTTTGTTTTTCTTTTCGTCTTTAGTTCCTTCTACTCTTTTGGCTTACTTGTCTAGTAGTCTTCTTTTTTGCTCTTTTCTCTTAGTTTAGCTCTTAGCTTCCTCTTTCTTTACCTCTCTCTTTTCTTTTTTTTTTAGTTTCTCTCTATTTCTTAGAGCTTTAGCTTTCTTTTTTTAGTAGTTTTTTGTCTTCTCTAGTTCTCTCTAGTCTTTTCTTTCTTTTTAGAGCTTTTGGCTTAGTTACTCTAGTTTTCTCTTAGGTCTTTTCTCTTCTTTTAGCTTCCTTACTTCTCCTCTCTTTAGTTTCTCTTCTGCTTCCGCTCTTTTTTGCTTTGATTTCTACTTTTTTTCTAGTTAGACTTTTTAGTTCTTTTCTTTTTTTTTTTTAGCTCTAGTTTTTAGGTTTCCTTAGCTGCTGCCTGCTAGTTTTGCCTCTCTCTTTCTCTTCCTAGCTCTTTCTTGCTTAGTTTCTCGTTCTTCTTTTTTTTTTTTTTTTTTCTTTTTCTTTTCCTTTCTTTTTTTTTTTCCTTTCTTTCCTCTCTTTTCTTTCCCTCTTCCTTCTTTCTAGTCTTTAGTTTTAGTCTCTTACATAGTTGCTTAGTAGACTACCTTTTCTATTCTTTTCTTTCTCTTTCTCCTAGTTCGCTTTGCTTTTTTCTTTCTTCCTTTAGTTTCTAGCTAGTTTTTTTTTTTCTTTCTTTTTAGTTTACTGCTTTAGTAGTCTTTAGGGCTTAGTTCTTCTCTTCTATTCTGCTCTCTTCTTTTTTCTCTTCTTCTCTCCCTATATTTCTTTTTTAGTTTTTCTTTCTCTTTCTTCCTTCTCTCCTTTTCTCTTTTTTTTTCTTTCCCCTTTCTTTTTTTCTCTTTCCTTACTCTTTTCTTGCCTTTTTCTCTTCTAGTTAGCTTTTTTTTTTTCTCTCTTTTCCATAGCCTTTTTCTCTTTCTTTAGTTAGTTATTAGTTTTACTTTCTAGTCCCTTCTTTACTTATTACTTCTTCTTCTAGTTTTTTTTCTACCCTCTAGTTTTCTATCTTTTTCCTTCTCTTTCTCCCTTCCTTTCTTTTTTTTTTTACTCTATTCTTTAGCTTCTTTCTGCTCTTTTTTTTTGCTCTTAGCTTGCCTTCCTTTAGGCTCTTGTTGGCTTTTTTTCTTCTTATCTTTTTCTCTTAAGTTCTCTTTTTGCTCCCTTTTCTTTCCTTATTTATTTCTCTTTAGGTTAGCCTTCTTTTCTACCATCTACTAGTCTTCTTTTCCTTTTTCTCTATTCTAGTTTGCTGTTAGTCTCTTTCTTTTCTTTAGCCTTTTTTACTTAGCTAGTCTCTTCTAGTTCCTACTTTTTTCCTCTAGTTTTCCTTAGTCTCCTTCTCTCTGCTCGCTTTTTTTTTTTGCCTTTTTCTTCTTTTTACTTTTAGACTCTCTTCTTTTTCTGTAGTTTTAGTTTGCTTAGCTCCTCTTCTAGTTTCTCTTTTTCTTACCTCTCTCTTTTCTCTTAGTTCCTTTTTGGGCTTGAGCCTAAAACCATCTAAACCATAATCTAAACTAAAAATCGATCTGCAATATCTTGCTTAGTTTCTATTATTGAATTACCAGATTAACGATCATCATCCATTAAAACTTTTGGTATCTAAAGAGAATGAAAATAAATTTATCATTACAATCTATGAAACCGAATAGGTTAGTTTGTATTAGCTATAGTTTTGTCTAGTTCTCAGGATCAATTTTGGTGTTTTTACTTCAAATTGTTAATTTGCATAAGGCATAAGCTAGTTATTTAATCTTTGGGTGGGTCAGTTACTTATTGAGTGAATTTACAAGGTACTATTAGTATCTAAGAAATGTTTTTGGTGGGCCTTGGCCAACCAAGTTACCATTTGGCTGCGTCCCCACCTTACACTATTTTAGTACAGTGAATAATAATCAAGCAAGAAGCACTAAATATAGTGTATTACTATCCATTGCACTAAACAATATTCTTTAATTTAAAATGCGTACTTTCATTAATCCTTTGATATTAAGTATCATATAAATAATAAAAGTAATTCATGTAAAACATAATCTTGATATGTATTAATTAACAAGATCAAAATGAACCTAATATCGACATATCTTACTTAATCTAATTTTTTATTTATTGTTTTAAAGTATATTTAGTGCAAGATTTAGTGCTAATATATTAGAGTCAAACTTTTTTCATGTAAGCATATTCTTTAAATATGCCTATTTAAAACCCTATGATAGTTTTTAAGTGCACATAGAAATGCTCTTAGTGACCACTATTTAACTAGTTACACTAAAATTTTCAAGTGAATAATTCACTGACAAATTATGTTGTTGTCACTAATTGATGCTCTCGGTCACCAAATTACAAGTGTTCACTGAAAAACTGGTCACTAAAGGAATCTGTCTTGTAGTGTTTGAAACATATACATTAACGTTGGAATCTGTTAGCTCACACATATTGGCTTTAAAATGAGTAGCAGATGGAACACGTTTAAAATAGACAACTTTTTCTAACTTGATATGACATACAACTAACCCCACATATAATATTTTTTTAATAAACACCACATAAAATTGAATAGTACTCTCTGCGTCTCTAAATAAGTGTCCAATATTGATTTTTAAAGTTTTTTTCAATCAACTTTGACCTTAAATTATTTTATTTGTGTTATATAATACTAAATGAAAATTACATCAATGAAAATACATTTAAAACCCAATCCATTCATATATTTTGTATCAAGTATTATATAACACAAAAAGACATAGTTAAGGTCAAAGTTGTTGAAAAATGACTACGAAAGTCAAAAGAGGACACTTATTTATAGACGGAGGAAGTACTACACATTATTTCAGTTTTAGTATGATATACTAAGGGGCTGTTTCTTTTGTTTTTGTCTGTTTGAAGATAGGATCCTTTTACATAAAAGTGTCCTGTTTGAAGTTGGTCATGAGTGAAAAATGTTGTTTCCTTTATTTATTGTATAGCAACTGCTAATGAAATATATGACTATTCTACCCTTTTATCCATAAAACCCATAAACTGAATATAGCTTGTAAAATCCCAGTTCGTCAAATCCAAAATCAAACCATAACAAATTTCTAATTGAGCCACATATATTCTCATAATCAATAGCCTAAACTCTATTAAGCAAAAGAAAAAAAATAGCTACAATAATCCTCACTTTGCACCATCTTCTTCATATACTCATATTCCACCATTAATTACCTTTGAAGCTCTTGTTCATACATAAGAAAAAAAGCAAAAAAATAAGACCTTCAGAGTATCAAATCGGAGTGAAGGATTGTCAACCAAACATGAGGAGTATGTCGACATATATATGAATCATAGATCTGTGATTTACCTATATGTACATGTGCATGTTTTGACTAGAGTTGCTAATATAATATGTGTGTGATTCTTAATAGGCTTTGTGATATGATGGATTAACCAGGAAATGAATTTGATTATTTGTTTAAGTTGTTGATGATGGGTGATTCATGTGTTCCAGAAATGTGAGAGAGAATTGAAGGATATGAGATTGTGAAATGGGTTAAAGAGATAGGTATAGGGCTGTAAACGAACCGGACGAACACGAACGAAGCCTTGTTCATGTTTGTTCATTTAATTTTAACCGGACAAATAAACGAACACGAACGCTTAAACGGTCAAATTTCTTGTTCAAGTTCGTTTTATTAAGAAAATGATTGTTTCAAGTTCGTAATTATGTTTGTTCATTAAGAAAACTAAACGACCATAAACGAACATAAACGATCTGAACAAAATGAACATAGGAAAAAAAACCAAAAAATATTATCAAATTATGCATAATATTATGTTTTGTAAGTGTTGTTTTATTTAAAGATATCAGATTAAAAAGTACACAATTAAAAAATATGATATACGAACATAAACATATAAATGAACGTTAATAAACGCCCAATCGGACGTTCACGAACATAAACGAACAAACATGACTTGTTTCATTTTTCGTTTTATTTAACTAATCGAACGTAAAATAATGTTCATGTTCGTTTATTTAATAAATAAACCGAACAAGAACGAACGTTTTACCGAACGGTTCATAAAATGTTCATTGAACGTCAGTTCGTTTACGGCCTAGATAGGTAAATTTGGGAAAAAGATCGTCTCATGTGCACGATGAACATGAGGTAATGTTCTCGCTTTAATCTAATTGACATATTGATTATTTTAATCAAATGTACAATCAGATAAAGCAAAACATTACCTCTCATGTTCAAATGAACATGAGAGGATCCTTATCCGGTATTTTGTGTCTTTTTTGTACTGTTTATGTCCTGGTTGGGGATGAGAGGGTGTTTTATACCCTTTCACATTAAGGAATATCTTCTATAATAAGTTAACAATAACAAACATAAAACTCTGTAAACAAGGGATTGTTAACAAATAGGACTTAAGTAAAAAAATAAACAACCCCTTAAGGGTTTTTAGCATTGCAATGTAAGGCTTTTGAAAAGCTTTTTGCAAAGACTTGTTAAACCCTAAGTCTTTACTAAAAGCTTTCTTTCTATTGTATTATATGCATTAAATGCCATCAATGCATCAAGTCTTTGAAGACTTGATGCGCATGGAGAAGCTCCTAAGGTCATTAAATTTCCAAACAGCGTAACACTAATAATAAATTTTAATCAACTTTAGTAAGTTACTTTATACACTTGATATCAGTAAAGCAGTTTTCACGATCGAGATCTTACTTAATGACGTTTTTTGTCTTACAAGATGAGAATCTTAAGATCCTACTATAATGTCAATTTTCTTAGTAGTCTTTGTAAATAATTATACAATCTAACAAATTAATACATATCACAAATACAAAACTATATGAATATTTCATAAAAATATTGTCATAAAATATAAAATATTTATAATAATTAAGAAGATTAACATGTTTTTTTAATTGTACAAAACACATTCCATAAATTTGAATATCTTGTAGTAGTCTGTAAGAGAATTGAGAGGGCCTAATATATTGTCCTATAGGAACATATCCTTCAGATTTAATCCTACTGGGTTCTATAAAGGGGTTATGGACCAGAGTGCAGTGTAATCCTGAGGGTCAAAGGCTTTACTTATAGTCAAAAGGAAGGTTGCCTGCTTTGGTGGAATGCCAGCTTTGTGAGGCCTTGTCTGTTGGTTCAGAAATAAGGGGTGTTTGGCTTTATGTTTTGGCAATAAACAGGGAAATGTAGCCAAGTGGGACTGTGTCCCTGAGCAACTCCTATCCAAGAGTGATACCCATCAATGGCATTATTGTTCTTGTGATGAATCTCATGTGAACAAGAGGTTTTACCCTCCCCTTATGAATGCCCTTTTTTAAAGCCCCTTTTAGGTGTGTGATTGAGAAGGAAATGCAAGCAAGGTTTGGGGGTTTCTCCTGGTTGCCCTAGTTAATTCCTTATCAACTGACTAAAGGTCTAATGGCTAGATGAAAACAGATATGGGTGCTCTATGGCTCTGTTTTTGTTTTATCGGAGATGTTTAGATATCTCTGGCTTGTCAGAGATGTTTTTAGTTTGTGAGAAGTTGTCTGGTTCTTGGATGTATTTTGTTTAAAGGTTTTTGGGTCTTGTCCAATCTCCTTTCATAATTTGTATCATCTCTGATTGGTAATATAATTTCACCTTTTACCAAAAAAAATTTGTAGTTTTTAAGTTGAGGTTCAGGAAAGAAATCTGATGCGAATTAGATCTAAGATCCTACGGTCAAAATCGGGATCCTAAAATCAAGATCGGGATCTTAACAACTATGCTTGATATCATAACTAGTACGATCAGTAATGTATTACCCACTTATAACAACTGCATCAGATATATTTTGGCAATCATCATTTTTATGCCTCTCAAGATTTAGTAGTATGGAAGGTCAGTATTTTAATTTTCCCTGGGATATGAGTGTGTGAGTTAACGTGTGTAAAGTTAAGTTAACAGACTAAAGCAATATTCGAAAAAAATAAGAAATAAATTGCAAAATAAAGGCTTTATGGTTTGGGGATTTTATCATTAGATTTTAAAGTCCAAAACTCTGATGCTCTATAATATTAGGTACTTAGATGTTGAAACCAAGGCTGTCAAGATCGCGAGTAAACTTGTAAGATCGTACGATCTTACGTGTTTACTAGCTAAGATCGTTTAAGATCAGCATAGGATCGCATCTGGGGTGGGATCGTATGTAAGATCGTGGGATCGCACATAAACTCGTAAGATCGTCATGCGATCCGAGTTCACCCGTTTCTATTTTTTATTCATTTTTTCTATCTTTTGAGTCCATCTCACTTGCTTAGGCACAAAAACAAATGAGTTTTACTAATGTCTAATAAGTCAACCATGGACGTTTCATTTTCTATACCTGATTATAGTTTATACCTAGGGGTGTTTGTTTCTGCTTATATGTGGATTTATGAGCTTACTTAATTTTGGCTTATATCTCATAAGCCCTAATTTTCTAGCTTATTTTGAGATTTATGGGTTTATATTAGTTTATTATATCGTAATAAACTTATATAAGCCCACAAAGCGGTAAAATTAAAGCTTATAAAATATAAGCCGAAATTAAAATAATTCAAAAAATTGTGTTTTACTTTTACTTTGGTGTTTCAAATTTGATTATTGACATATTTAAGAGGATATTATATGAATTTATCTTTGATGTTGCGTAGAAATGAAAACAGTTTGACTTGTTTATCCTTTGTTTACAAAACTTGACAAACTGTGTAGGATTACTGGTTGAATGGAATAGAGCGTGGATTCTTGAGTCAAAAAGGAGTGGGTGGGTGAGGTGTCAAGGAGAAGGACTTAATTGTAATAAAAAAATAAGGAGAAGAATAAAGATGTTGCTGCAAAGGATGGTGTATCACCATTTGTGACCGACGAGCCAGTGGTAAAGGAGAAGCAAAGTTCTTTGGTTGATACAAGTATCCCTACTGCTGAGTTGGTTAACCTAAGCTCTTTGGATGATACTACTGTTCTGGTATATTTTCCACCATTATCTACGCCGGTTACAACTACGACTGGTAATGCCCTTGGTAAGTCTTTGTATGCTAATATAACTGGTAAACCAAGTGGTAAGAAAGTGAATGTTCATACTTTGTTTACACCCGGGGGTAATGGGATTGATGTGGTTATTTCGGTGGACTCTATTCGTGCTATAAGTGAACGATTTGCTAATACAGCTTATGGTTTTTTCTTGGGGAAGAAGGTGGCATACCATGTTGTTGCTAAATATGTTAGAAACACTTAGGGTAAATATGGGCTTATTCGCTCAATGTTTAGTTCGTATACCGGATTATTCTCCTTTTAATTTAGCTCCATGGACGGATTAGATGCTATGCTTGAGAATGGTTCATGGTTTATTTGGAATAACCCACTTATCCTGAATAAATAGCACCCGAATGAGAACCTATTGAAGGAAGATGTTAGTACTGTTCAGTTTGGGTTAAACTCCATGGTGTACCTATTATGACTTTCAGCGAGGATGGCTTGAGTGCCATTGCTACTAAACCGGGTACTCTTCTAATGCTTGACTCTTATACATCTGATATGTGCATGCAATCTTGGTAGGTCAAGCTATGATAGAGTTATGGTTGAGCTTCGAGCCGATGTGTAGTTGAAAGACAACATTGTCGTGGCTATGCCTAAAATTACAAGGGAGGGCCATTACACATGTAATGTTCGTGTTGAATATGAGTGGAACCCCCTAGGTGCTCGTCTTGTAAGGTTTTTGGACACATTCATGAGGAATGTCCGAAGAATACAGGTGTTGGTGAGAAGAAGACTGTGAAGAAGCCTAGTCAAGCCTCTCGAGGTGTTCCGGTTGGTCCAAAAATGGCTTTTAAACCTCAAAAAGAATATCGACCTGTTACCAAAAAGCCTAATACTAGTTCTAGTGGTAATAAGAAGAAAGGTGTGGAACCTACTATTGAGGTTAGTAATTCAAATCCTTTTGATGTTCTTAATTCGGTTGATAATGATGTGGAGTTTGGTACCAATAGGGGGACTAGTAATTTGGGAAATAATGAGGCTACTCCAAGTGGTTCCTCCTTTATGAATATCGATAATGATGGGGAGTTTGCTAGTAATACTCCCATTGGTGAGAAAATCAATAAAATAGAACGACAAATTGGTGAAGGTAAACTTAGGTTGTTAGATAATGACGAGAACCCGCTAGTTCCTACGGGTATTGTGGAAAGTGATAGTGAAGTGGACGTGGTATATGATGAAACTGCTAACCTAATGATTCCAACAAGTGGTAATGATCGAAGTGATAAATGTTATAGTACTAATAGCTTGTTGGAACAATGGAGGGATTCTTATCCGGACAATGATGATTATGACCCGTATGATGATGATATGTACAAGAATCATGATTTGTCCGAGCACCTGCAGTCTATTTGTGATTATCTTGATATCACAGTTCGTGGCAGGAAGAAGAAATAAATTTTTTGATGTCTTTTGAGTTAATTGTAATCTAGTCTTAGTAGTATCCTCCTATGGAGTAGTTGTGCTTGTTATGTTTGTTTTTTGCCTATGTAACGGGCTGAGATATGGGACTCACCCACATCCTTTGTACTGAACCGTTTTTTAGAGTAATACATTTACCGGGGAAACCCTTTGTTGACAAAATATAATGCCTAAAAACATTATTAATATTTTTCACATCTTTACGTTTTGATAATCACAAAATATAAAAACGTTCAATGTAAAATTAAACGTAAACAAGTAATTCGTAGTAAATTTTCATTTCGATAATTATATCACTTAAATGTATAAATAAATAAATAAATGCTTAATGCATTTTATGATCAAAGGAAATTTTTATTCAACCTCAAACTTTTATAAAATGTTGTAAATATTTTTATAAACATTACAAAACATTTTTTACAATTAAAAGAAATGTTTTATTCAAAATAATCATTTTGAAATTCAAATTTTCGGACCTAAAACGGCTAGAAAAGTTCCAGAAAATTCCCCCTACACAAAAGACAAACTGGGGAGGCCCTAGTCTAGGGCGGCCCCCTTAAATACACGGGCGGCCCCCTTAATTTTAAGGGGACCGCCCACCTATTTAAGGGAGACCGAGGGGGGGTGGGGGGCCCTAGGTGACGCTCCCCCAGTTTGTCCATAAATATGGACTTTTCCCCCTATTTTTCTCACCTTTTGCACTCATTCTTTCCTGTTTCTAAAACAACCCACACATCTTCACTAAATTCCGTTGATTATTTTCATCAATAAAGCTTTGTTTACAATGATTCCAAGCTCAATTCCTCAAGTGCAAGAGAAGAATACTTTCATCATCAAGTGAAGGAGTATTACACCTCAAGTGTGTATTGCAATCTTGTTGCATCCATATCACAAATTTGTAAATCAATTGTATATCTTGTATTTGTGTGTAGTAGTTAGATCTTGGTGATCTTTGTAAGTATAGTTAGATCGTGGTGATCTTACCAAGTAGTGTTAGATAGTTGTGATATAAGTAGTGTGGTGAAGTGAAGTTGTGAAGAAGTCTTGAAGTTGTGAAGAAGTCTTGAAGTTGTGAAGAAGTCGTGAAGTTGTGAAGTCGTGAACAAGTCGTGAAGTTGTGTTGTGATAGATTGGTTCTAGCTAAGATTAGAACTCGACATCTAGCTTAGTGTCGGAAATTGATATAAGCAACGTTGTGTACGGTTTTCTCCGCCTAAAGGGAGCTTGTTGACATAGTGAAGAAAACTCTCGAGTTTGGTGCTCGGGGAGTGGAGTAGGGCGAAGAGGTGCTTCGTTACCGAACCACTATAAATCCTCGCGTTGTGGTTTGATTGTTCTTACTCTTATCTCTTGTCTTACATTACTTTCTCATATCATTCTATTGATTGTTTAGATAAGTATATTGATCATATTGTGCAAGTGTTGAAATCACATAAAGTCGAATCTAAATTTTACAAACAAACATAAACCTTAAATTAAAAAGCGGCAAACTATTCAACCCCCCTTCTAGTTTTCCACAATTGGTATCAAGAGCCACGCTAAACAAGAATTTTAAAATAAATTGTATTTTAAAACTTGAATCGATCTATGGAATCTAAAAAATATTTAGAAGGGCAATCTATGCAAAGACCACCACTATTTGAAAGTGATGGATTTATTTATTGGAAAAATAGATTCGAAACTTATGTGAAGTCAAAAGATCTAGACCTTTGGCATGTTATTACCGATGGTGATTTCCTTCTATTACAAAATAATCCCAAAACTACAAAGGAAGAAATTGTATACTTTCATAGAACAAAACGATGATCTTAAAAAGAAACTTCAAAAAATATGAAGCTAAAATGGTAATTTATAATGCTTTGCCACTTAAAGAATACGAAAGAATTTTTATGTGTCAAACCGCAAAAGAAATGTTGGCAAATACTTTGTTAAACCCACTCCATCAAAGGTAAAATCAAGTTAAAGCTAATAAATAGATCGTCCTTGTTTCAACAAAATGAACAATCATGATTCCAAAAGAGGAATCAATAGATAACGCCTTTGCTAAATTTAACAATATTATTACTAGTCTAAAAGCACTTGACGAAAGTTTTTCGAGCAAGAATTATGTTAGGAAATTTATTAGGGCACTACATCCTAAATGGCGCGCAAAAGTCACGGCGATTGAATAATCAAAGAATCTAACAACTCTATCACTTGACGAACTCATGTAATTTGAAGGTTTAAGAAGTAAGTAATTAGAAAAGATTCCGAAACCGCAAAAGCAAAATCAGAACAAAGTAGATCTATTGCTTAAAAGCAAGAAAGGATTGCGAGTTCATAAATAGAACAACCTCCATATGAAGATGAAAGATACGCCAGGCCTAAGAGACTTCAATAAAATTCTTAAAAAGACGAGAACGATTCGTAAGACAACCACATGAAGAGAGAAAATCATTTCAAAGAAATAAAGGCGACAAAAATGGTAAAGGCGAAAGAAAATGCTTTAAGTGTGGAGATCCAAATCATCTCGTCAGAGAATGTCCAAAACTATCAAGATACAAAAATCACAAGCAATTGTTGGAGGATCTTGGAGTATAGCGACGAAGATGAAGAGGAGAAGACAAATGACGAAAAGTGTCTTATGGCTAAAGCTTCAAATGAGGTATTTTCCAAAACCGAATACTTTAGTGATGACCAATCATTACTAGACGAAAAAGACTTAGATAATGAATATAGTAGACTATGCAAATTAGGACTAAAAGTCATGGCTAAAAATAAAACTCTAAAACAAGCTAAAATAGAATTAGAAAATGAAGTACTAGAATTAAAAGATAAACTATCTAGGTTAGAAAAAGGTAAGGAAGTAATTGAAGAATGGTAATATGCAAGACCTTAGCTTTGAAAATGAGAAGCTTCGAAAAGAAAATATCTAGCAAAATCAATTTAATGATAGTAGTCCACTCACTTACGAAATAATAAATTCTCAAAAAACTTCCGAGATAAATCCGGGTTAGTTTTTTAATTTTACCAAAGAGTCACCTAGTGAAACCAAACAAGTAAAGTTTGTAAAAGCCCAAGAAGTCGAGTCGAAAGAAAAATTGATAGAATCAAATTCAAAACCAAAATTTATACTTATAAACAATACTAAAATTCCTATTGCAAGCGATGATGAGGTAAAACATTTTTACAAACCCTCCTTAAAACCCGGAGTTGGATTTACTAAACCCGTAATGAGGTCTAAAACTCCACCTCCAAGAAAGACTAATAGTCCTCGACCTCGGCCTAGAACACCTCAACCTAGGAGAGACCAAGGCGGACAAAACTATCCTAATCACATAATAAGGAATCATTCACATCTACTTAGTTTCAATCAATGTGGAAGTTGTTCACCATGTATGTCCAAAACCAAATCAAAACCATATCAGAAAGCCAAATAACTTCGGATACATGAAATGTTAGGTACCAAATGGCTAAGCACTTCGCAACCTTTGAATTGGTTGTGTTCACTTCAAATATTCTTTGTCTTTTGTTAAGAAATTCATGATAGTTTCTCATGAACCCATAGATCATTTACATTATGAAACATATGAAGATAATTCCAAAGAACTAAGGTACGCCTCACTTTTTTCATCTTCGTTGAATACAATTGTCCTATGTTACTATAATGTTGTATATAATAGATTAGTCTTAAAAATAGTGTAGCTCTAAGAATCATTTGTTGGATCTCTAGCTTTGAAAGATTAGTTCACCTTTGATCTATTGGGGAGTGGGTGGGTCGTATAGATTAAGTCAACGTCTACAAAATGGAATCTTCTATGACACATAGCAATTCACGAGATGAAGAAGAGCAAGCTAGTGGTTAACAATTAACATAGAAGTAGGATTAGTCGAGCAAAGATCATAGACATACTATGGATGAAACAAACTCTCTTTGACCTTGACGATCGCCTCGGATCTGTGTCAACCATCATCTACGTCTATCAGAATCAACTTGTTGAAATCTTCAACTACGTCTTATTATTTAATTATCTTCGCTATTCATTCTTGTCTCACCTCAAATCGCCTCATGTATTGACATCTTGATTATCTCGTCCGAAATAGTCAAAGAAACTTTTATAATATAAACAATGAGTTAATTTAAAAAATGTTAATACTCATTCCTCACAAAACTTGCAAAAGTTCGAAGAAATTTTCTTACAGGCGGCCCCCTTAAAATTAAGGGGACCGAAGTGTAAAGTGGGCTCCCCCTTAATTAATTAAGTGGGACTCGCCTATCATGGAAAAACAAACACCCTACAGACAAATCTTTATCAAAACACATCATTTTTTTCATTATCTCTTCTTCACCATACCCATTGTGAACGAACCCCATACCAAAAACCTTTAAAAACTAATCTTCCAAATCGCCGTAATTAACCAAAATTCCACAAATGGCTTTCCCTAACCAAGACAATCAACAACATCTATTGTACGTTTTGCAACATTCTTTTCACTTGATTTCATCCAATTTTGCTCACAATCAAAATTGGGTGTTTTTCATTATTTTCATACTTCTTATTTTGGTCTAGAAATTCCATAACTATATTGATTCCCGTAGTCATAGGAACGCTACATTTATGATTAAATTGAATCAAAACACTTATTGAGTCAAAAAATTTAAGAACATGTATGCTTCTGAACATACGGCCGAAACATTCGCATATATGACATTTTCTAAACTTACACATTTGTTGATTAATGCAAAACATGTTAAGAAATAATCGAGTATTGATTATCTAAAACCATATTAAAAATTATTCAAATCAATAAGTAATATTTTTATAAAAATAAAGGATGTTTGGTTCTTTCTTAAGATCGATTTTATAGTCGAAATGACCATCACTATATTTTTATCACTTGTATAAACATATAACTAACTTGTACAAGTCATCAATAATATATATATTATATATATATATATATATATAAATATATATATAAATATATATATAAATATATATATATATTGATACATTGTATGAAAGGGTTAATAAAGGGGCGTTTGTTTAACATTTAAAACATGTTTTAGAGCAAAAACAAACACTATTTAACCTTTGTCAAAGTCAAAAAACTTATACTTCAACAAAATATATCTTAACGTATAGTGATTTCGACAATCCTTAAACAAATTTTATATAATAAGGGAGTGTTTGGTCATATTCTTGATGTGAATATATAACTAATATATATATTCTTGACAACCCTGCATTAAGTCAAAAAAAAATTAAGGAACATATGATCACTCTTAAGTTATTTTAATTTTAGAATTCGAAGTAATCCTTGTCCCACATTTGTCATTTTTCAAAATGTCATTTTACTTATTATATTTTTGTGTAACATTTTATGTTGTGGATAACTTGTTTAGGTGACAAAATGCCAAAGGCTACCACAACCGATATATCTCTCACCAAATCCTACATACCAAAAGTATCCAAAATTCCCGGCATCTCCGCTACCATTGCCCAATTCTACAAACCTATTGAAAACCGCAACATTCACGAAGGTCGTGTTGTTGATCAAGCCTACTATAAATCCAACAACATCGAGCGTCTCTTTACTAACATTCGCTTCAATTGTCTCTTTCAAATCAACGAACCGATTGTTCCAAGATTCATTCTAGACTTCTATAGTCAAGTCACGGTACAAACCGATGAATATGGCTATCTTGTCATCTCTTTTATGATTCAACACGAATTCATAACTCTTACTCTGGCTTAATTCGGTCAAATCCTCAAAATTCCATACAATGGTCAAACCGTTTTTACAAACGAGTGGGACCTTGCATCTCTTGAGTATTCTCGAGAAACCGAGGGACCATATTGCACCGATCTTCTGACTCCCGACGACATTCGTCGACTTCTTGAATTTGAACGTGTCATGGTAGACCGTACCATTAAAAGTCAAATGGTCTCTCTCAATCCAAATCAAATTCTCACCAAAGAATTAAGCCCCGACATGAAGCAATGGGAAGAACTCATTCGAGAGAATGTGTTCGGACTAGGAGGACATCAGGACCATCTTCTCGCTTGTCTTTCTCACATGTTGTATTGTGTTGTTGCCGAAGAACAATACAATCTTGCTTATTTTTTCGTCAAAAGAATCCAATGTGCTAGAGCTACTCCAACCGCAAATATTCCATATGGCATGTTTCTTACTCGTCTTTATCGACACGTCATGGAAACGTATCCTCATCTTGACAATGGCATTTATGACATTGTTGATCGAGTCATGAGTCCTCTTGCCCTAAAACAAACTCAACGACCTCGAAGTGATCGTGGTAAGGCACGTCATTTCGTATCTTCTTCATCTTCTCATCATCAAGGCATGTCATCTCATCAACACGATGATGATGATGATGATGTCGAAACTTCTCGTGCAAAGTAATATCTATTCCAACCACAACCTTAACTCTCTGGTCCCTCAACTACCAAAACACCAAATGCCTCCCGCTTCTGAACAAAACCGATGAAACCCTTTGAACGACAAGCCACCTGCTCAACCAAACGCAACAAATGCATAAGGAGATGCGCGGAGGGTTTAAGTCATTTGGAAAGGCACTAAAAGGAGTGTTTATAAAGAAGAAGAAGTGAAGACATATGAGTGAAGTAAGCTAGATGTCTAAATGTAGTTTAAGACAACTTTTAACTTGATTATGTGTATGTTCTTAACAACTATGTTGATTATCCGATGTATTCAAAAAGACTTATGTGTTGGTTATCTTTAGGTACTTGTTTGCTATGATAGTTTAAACCTTTAGTTGTTTTAGTTATGCTACTTTGGTTTTATGACTAAGATGATTATTACTCCATACTATTAAATGGTGCTCATACAACTCAATAGGGCTTGCTACAAATAACCACCAAAACATAAATACTTTCACAAAAATTCTAAAAAAAAATATTTTTCTATGAAAAATGGAAGCCAACAGAGGGTGGCCCCCTTAATTCATAACGGGCGACCCCTTTATCTTCAAGGGAACCGCCCCCTAATTAAGGGGACCGCCCTAGTGAATCACGGGTAAAACAGTATTTTTCCTGCTTTTTGACCCTCTTTTACATAGTCTCAGCTATCTTTGCCCAGAATGCTCGAACACAATTTGGAACAACCTAAACTAGTTCAAATTCATTCCTTTTTCAATCCACTCTCTTCCCATAAATCCCTTCTAAATGATCATCACCAACACATCATCCACCAAATCATACACTAACCACTATCAACATCCATGGCATCCACTAGAGCTTCCATTTCCAAAGCCTCCAAGAGACCAAAAATCAACATCATTCCACCAAAACAATTGTTTGTGGATTTAACCCATGATGACATAAAAACTCCATCACCCACACTTCAACTATCATCACCTAGTGCTCCTAATGCACCCTCTAAAACACCATCAACCAAAGATACTTCCTCATACCCAATTGACTACATACCCAAATCACTAACCTTATCAACATCACTTTCACCCAACGGTTACTTAAACCCACCAACATCTCCACCTCCAAGAGTTTCTCCACCACCTACAACTCAAGAAAATACATCAATGGACATCACTCTCACTCTTTCACCAATTACCCCAACTTTGATGTCAATTGATACTCCCATCCCTCACCACCTATCTTTGGTCATCCCATTCCTTGGAACCTTCTTGAGGCACATGGAGATTCATGCTTGTGTTGCATTCACAATCGTACTCTCATATTTGGGTTAAGAGATGAACTCCAATATATGTTTTCATATATTGAACATATGCTCTCACAACCACCAACAACCATCATCCCACCACCTCCACCATCTTCACCAAACTAAACATACTCTATGTTTAGTTTCTCAAAATAATTGTCCATCCACCATTTTGCAAGCAAGTCCTACGGAGCTTTACTAGTTATAGGACTCTTTGTAGTTTAAAAATGTCATGAATGTTAGCATGTTATTTTCCTTATGTATGCTTGAGTGTGGTTCACACACTATTTTACTTCAATGGATGATTATTGTTGGTTGCATTACTAGTATGCCATATTTTTCCTTCTTGCTACATGTTAGAAATATTTGTATTGTTCTAACTCGTTTTTGTAGCCAAGAAACCATAGCTCGATTCCTTGGTGCCCTCGAACGAGGGGGAGCACACATCAAGGGGGAGCATTTGTTCCGTCGATTTTACTAGCAATTCTCGACGATGCCTTTTTGATTCTACAAAAAGGGGGAGAAATGACATGAAACTCACTAAATACTTGTTTAAAAATAATTTTACATTTAATGAGTTTAAATTTTGTAATCATCAAAAAGAGGGAGATTGTTGATAAAATATAATGCCTAAAACCATTACTAATATTTTTTCACATCTTTACATTTTGATAATCACAAAATATAAACGTTCAACGTAAAATTAAAGGTAAACAAGTAATTAGTAGTAAATTCTCATTTCAACAAATACATCACTTACAGGTATGAATAAATAAATGCTTAATGCATTTTATGATCCAAGGTGATTTTTATTCAACCTCACACTTTTATAAAATTTTATAAACATTTTATATACATTACAAACATTTTCTACAATTAAAAGAAATGTTTTATTCAAAATAAACATTTTGAAATTCAAATTTTTGGACTTAAACGGCTAGAAAGTTCCAGAAAATTCTCCCCACATAAAAGGACAAACTGGGGAGCGCACAGTCTAGGGCGGCCCCCTTAAATACACGGGCGCCCCCTTATCTTTAAGGGAACCGCCCACGTATTTAAGGGGACCGCCCATAGGTAGACGCTCCCTCAGAAAGTCCTATAAATACTGGACTATTCCCTACTATTTTCTCACCTTTTGCACTCATTCTTTCTAATAAAAAATAGCCCACACATCTCATTAAAATCCTTTGATCATTTAATCATAAAGGTTTGTTTCCAAGTAATCCAAGCTCAATTCCTCAAGTGCAAGAGAAGAATACTTCTATCATCAAGTAAAGAAGTATTACACCTCAAGTGTGTATGGGAATCTTGTTGCATCCATATCAGAACTTGTAAATTATTTATAAATCTTGTAAAGTTGTGTATTAGATAGATCTTGGTGATTGTTGTAAGTATAGTTGAATCTTATTGATTCATCCTAGTTATGATAGTTAGGTGTGAAAGTAGAAGTGAAGTAGTGAAGTAGTATGGTGAAGAATACTAAGGCGTGAAGAAGTTGTGTAGTTGTGAAGTTGTGTTGTGAATTCGTGAAAGTAGTGAAGAAGTTGTGAAGTCGTGATAGATTGGTTCTAGCTAAGATTAGAACTCGACATCTATCTTAGTGTCAGAAATTGATATAAGCAAAAGTTGTGTACGATTTTCTCCGCCATAAGGGAGTTTGTTGACGTAGTGAAGAAAACTCTCGAGTTAGGTGCTCGAGGAGTGGAGTAGGGCGAAGAGGTGCTTCGTAACCGAACCACTATAAATCCTTGTGTTGTGGTTTGATGTTTCTAACTCTTATCTCTTATTTCTTTATCTGTTCTTACTTATTTATATTATTCATATTCTGCAAGTATTGAATTCACAAAAAGTCGAATCTAAGTTTTTATAAACAAACATAAACATTAAATTAAAAAGCGGTAAACTATTCAACCCCCTTCTAGTTTTCTACATTCCATTTTTCTCTAAAAGGTAAGAAAGGTTGGTGTTATCAAACTCACCAATATGGTCACATTGGAAAACTTTAATTTCACACTTAAACTAGTTTTTGACATAAGATTGAAAATGTAGAAACTTTTAAAACACATCAGATTTAGGACGTAATGGGTAAATCTACAAGTAATGAGAGAAATGATCAAGAAACAACACATAATATCTAAAACCACCAATACTAACAATTAAGGAAATCCAAATATTAGAATGAATAATAGCAAAGCAAGAAGAAACACGAGTATTTGAACTGACAAACAGAAGCTTCGCATGTTTGCCAAGTTGGCAAGCATGAAAAATATAAGAAGACTTCTCTTTATTAAACAAAATGAAATTACAAGAAATAAGAGTTCTTAGCACTTCCGCACCAGGGTGTTCGAGATGTTAGTGCCACGTAACATAACCGAGAGAACGCATAGCACTAGGTATAGGAGATGGTTTGGTAACTGGGTAGAGGTCTCCCGAATTGTCACATCTGAGAAGGATATAACGAGTCAAGAAATCCTCTGCAGAGAAATCAAATTCATCAAACTCAGCAGTACATTTATTATCTCTAGTAAACTGAGGCACATAAATAAGATTTTTAATTATGTTAGGAGTAACAAGAACATTATAAAGATACAAAGAACGACTAAGTGTGGGCAGGATGCTATGGCCTGTGTTGGTGATAGGAATGGTTTTCTCGTCACCTACACAAACAGAAGGATATAAACAATTTTTATAAACATTACTTAAATTACTTGAATGGGAGTTTAGATGAGAAAACGCACCCATATCCATATTCCATGTTAGATCTTCGAATGTCACGGTGGAGAAAGCATTAGGTAAGTTCCAACGGTTTTGTTATGTTTTTGTGTTGCATGTTCGTATCAATCATGCCATACCGGTGGTACTATTATAATTTATATTATTATTGTTCACCATATTATCAATATATCAACGATAAACTATACTTCTATAGAAATCAAAACAAAATAATAGAACGTACTTTGTAGAAATCGAATCAAACTAATACCATCGATAAATAAAACGTACCCAATTTCTTAACCAATCAATTGAATAATTGATACAAAACCAAATGTAATAAGTTAAGATAGCTGCGTACTTGTAGAAATTGAAACAGACTTGACCAATCAATTAACAATTGATATAAAACCAAATCATAAGTCTATAATAACTGCTGTATTTAGTTGAAGAAAAGAAAAAGAAGGGTTTTGAGATATTAGAGAAACACAGGCGTGTATTGAAGGAGATTTGGGAATGAGATTTAGAGAGATTTTAGGAGAAAATTAGATGGCTCTGATACCATATTGGTTTTATAATTTGCCTGATTTCTCATTAAACCAATGTTCACAATATATAAGTTTTAAAGGTGGGCTAGGCCTATACAAAATAAATAAAGCCCAATACATAATAATCATCGACTAACATATTAAAGGATAAATAGGCCTAAGCCCGGTTTGTGGATTTAGGGTATCTAGGGTTTTCACCATTATAAATGGTGGCTTAATAATACATAACATATACGGGTTTTCAATGTCTAACATGGTATCAAAGACCAAACCTTAACCCTCTCCTCAATTATCAAATACCGACCAATTTCCACCGTTTCAAAATCTATTAAAAAATTGATTTATGCACCAGCATTAGAGAATATGATGAAGCAATATTATGCACATGACATTGACAGTGGTGAAGATGAATTTTATGACAAAGTATTCAAAGGCGTTCTCAACAAATATAAAGCCAACATGCACAATTATGATTATAATACTAATAATGTTGATGTTGTCCAACTGATGAGAGGATATCAACCTTATAGCGATTATTAAAATCGATACACCAATGATGACAACAAGCTCACTGATCTCAAGTTCTTTAGCTCTTTTGATGACGACTTTGATAATTCCGATTCCCTCTAGATTCATCATTATCATTGGTTACGTACTTTTTTTTGTTCCTTGGTCTTCTATTTTGGCATGTCTCGTTATATATAAAAAAACTGATGCTATCGCTATTGAGAAAAAAAATACATTGTTGTTATAAATATTTATTTATTATGTGGTTATCCACATTCCGTAACGTTTCAAACATTATGACTCACTAATGGTTGTACTTAATACATTGGCGATTAGAGGCTTATATATAGGGTCTTGTATATATTGTAATGGAATCACTCTAAATGAAATGCAAGTCTCGATTCTCTTTACTTTCTTCTTCTTTTATACATCGGTTATATGTGTTGCTATTAGGTCGTTGTTTCACAACACGTTATCAGCACGAATTGTCTCGGGTGAAAAAATAAGAAGAAGGTACGGCTTGAAACCCTTACATGGTGGTGGTGGTATTTCAAAAGATATCTAACTGAAAGAGCAATCTTGCGGTTTGAACGTGACATCATGTTGAGATAAGTTTTCTCTTCCACTTTGATTAATTGCTCGTGTTTGTTTTAAAGTGTTACCATTTTCTATAAATTAAAGCAAGAAACATACATCTTACTAACGTGAATTAAACTTGTTACAAAGAATAAAGTATCTCAGTGAATTGTCGAATTTCTTATGAATCACGCTGTGATGAAAATTTCAATACTTCATAGACAATGAATAAATATTCTAGCCTTCTGTTTGGTTATAAAGTATCATTTCCTTTTGATACGTTGTTGTTAACTTTACTATATAATGATTTATTTACATAACTCAATCAAGTTTTAATTAAAAGTCTTGTTTATTTATAAGCTATATTAAAATTTTATAATATTAACTTTATTGAAACTTTATCTAAGTTGTGACCATCATATGTAGAGGATTAGTTTTTTTATTTTCACGTGACACACAAAATATGCATCATTAGAATAAGATCAAAGCTTTACCCATTCAAAAAATTATAAGCACTACGAGTTAACGTATGAAGTTTACTTAAATGCTTAGGTATATATATATATATATAATTTCAACTTGATGGTTAAACTTGATTTTGGTATTGTTTCTTGAACAAGATGATGATCTATGTGGTGATAGATATATTCACTTTGTACCCTAGTCTATGTGATTTTTATCTTGTTGAGTTGTGATTAGTATCTTCTTGATTCTAGTTTAAAGTACAAGTACTTACTCGCTTTGATTTCTTAGATATTTCAAAACACTCCTAAAAACAATTCTTTTCTATGTTGGTCATGAACATGTCATGCAACATATCACATTGTTGATTAATGTCAAAACATGTTAAAAATAATCAAGTATTGATTATCCAAGCATATTTACATACATATATATATATATATATATATATATATATACATATACATATTTCAAATCAATGAGTAAAATTTTATAAAAATAAAGGAGTGTTTGGTTCATCTCCTAGGATGATTATTTAGAGTCGAGATGGCTATCATTATATTTTTATCACGTATATAAACACGTAACAAACTAGTGTGGTCATTTAAAATATATAATTCATATATATTTTGACATTATTGCGTACACGTATTTCTACCCATAAGGGAGCGTTTGGCTTATCATGAATTAATAAGAATTTTTGAGTCAAAATAAATACTTTACTAGTAATAGAAACTTGCAACACAAAACTCACAGGAATTGACTAAAAAATATAACAATCTAAATGTATTACATTTGTCAATACTTAAAGTTGAGTTAAAAATAAACCAAGGAACATAAAAATTACTTCTTAGGTTTTTATTTTTTAGTAGTCGAAGTACTTTGGTCCCATTATAGTATTTTTTTTCGTACTCTTTTTATTTTGCATTTTTTTTAACATTGTTGTTGATTGTTTAGGTGACAAAAAATGACAAAGCTACTACCAGATATATCTCTCACTAAATCCTACATCCCAAAAGTATCCAAAATTCTCGGCATCTCCCCTACTATTGCCCAATTCTACAAACCTATTGAAAACCGCAACATTCACGAAGGTCGTGTTGTTGATCAAGTCTACTACAAATCCAACAATATCGAGCATCTCTTTACTAACATTCGCTTTAATTGTCTCTTTCAAATCAACTAACCGATTGTTTCAAGATTTATTCTAGACTTCTATAGTCAAGTCATGGTACAAACCGATGAATATGGCTATCTTGTCATCTCTTTTATGAGTTCAACTCGAATTTCATAATCTTACTTCGTGAATTCGGTAAATCCTCAAAATTCCATACAATGGTCAAGCCGTTTTTACAAAAGAGTAGGACCATGCATCTCTTGAATATTCTTAAGAAACAGAGGGACCATATTGCACCGATCTTCCTACTCCCGACAGCATTCGTCGACTTCTTGAATTGGAACGTGTCATGGTAGACCGTACCATTAAAAGTCAACCGTCACTCTCAATCCAATGACATTCTCACAAAAGAACACTATGCCCCAAAATGAAAGCAATGGGAAGAACTCATTCGAGAGAATGTGTTCGGACTAGGAGACATCAGGATCGTCTCTCTGCTGTCTGCATCACATATTATTTGTGTTTGTGCAAGAAACAATTATCAATCTTGTTTATTTCTTTGTCAAAAAAATCAAATGGACAGAGCTACACCAACCGCAATTCTTCTTAGGGCATGTTTTTAACTCGTCTTTATATGATACGTCATGGATAACGTACCTCATCTTGAAAATGGCACCTATGACTTTGTTGATAGAGGTTTGCGTATCTTGCCCTTCGCATTAACTCAACAACCTCAATAGTATCTGTGGCAAGGCATGTCGTTTCGTCTCTTCTTCATCCTCTCATCATCAAGGCACATCATCTCATCAACACGATGATGATGATGATGATGTCAAAACTTCTCGAGCAAGTAATCTATCTCTTACCACCTATCTTGACTCTATTAATCCACTCGACTACCAAAACTACCATATGCCTTCCTCTTCCGAGTAAACCGGTGAAACTCTCTTTGCACGACAAACCACCTTATTCAACCAAACGCAACGAATGCATGAGGAGATGCGCGAAGGGTTTAAGTCATTTAGAAAGGCATTAAAAGGAGTGTTTAGCAAGAAGAAGTGAAGACATAGGAGAGAAATTAGCTAGATAGCTAAATGTGGTTTAAGACAATTTTTAACTTGATTATGTGTATGTTCTAAACAACTTATGTGGTGATTATCTGATTTATTCAGAAAGACTTGAGTGTTGGTTATATTTAGATACTTGTTTGCTATGATGATTTAAATCTTTGGTTGTTTTATTTAATCAACTACTTATGCTACTTTAGTTTCATGATTTGATGTGTTTATTACACGTTATATGATTAAATGTGCTCATAAAACTTATTAGGGCTTGCTGCAAATAAACCACCAAAACAGAAATACTCTCACAAAAAATTCTGATAAAAATCATTTTTCTGTAAAAAAAATGGAAACCAGTAGAGGGCGGCCCCCTTAATTCATAATGGGCGGCCCTTTTATCTTTAAGGGGACCGACCCCTAATTAAGGGGACCGCCCTAGCAAATCACGGGTAAAACAATATTTTTCCTGCTTTTTGACACTCTTTTACCTGGTCTCAGCTATTTTTGCCCAGAATGCTCGAACACAATTTGGAATAACCTAAACTAGTTCAAATTCATTCCTTTTCTAATCCATTATCTTCTCATGAATCCCTTCCAACTGATCATCACCAACACATCATCTTCCTCATCATACACTAACCATTATCAACCTCCATGGCTTTACCAAAAGCTTCCATTTCCAAACCATCAAAGAAACCAAAATTCACCATCATACCACCAAACCAACTATTGATTTGACAAATGAAGCATTTATAAACCCATCACCCAAGCTTCAAGAATCATCTCCTAGTGCTCCCAATGCACCCTCTAAAACTCCATCCACCAAAGACACATCATCCTCTTCAATTGACTACACACCAAAATCACCAACCTCATCAACATCACTTTCACCCAATGGTTACTTGAACCTACCAACATCTCTTCCTTCAAGAGTTTCTTCACCACCTCCAACTCAAGCACCCAACTCAATGGAAATAACCCTCTCACTCTCACCTATTACTCACTGGTGTTCATTCACAACTCACCATCACTTCTCCACCTCTTTGGGCATTCCTTATTCCTTGGGGAATTTACTCGAAGCGTATGGTGATTCATGCCTTTGTTTGTTATCGATTAACCGAACCCTCATTTTTTGGTTAAGGGATGAACTTCAATATATGTTTTCATATATTAAACATATGCTCTCACAACCACCAGCAATCATCATCCTACCACCTCTACCATCTTCCCCAAACTAAACATACTCTATGTTTAGTTTCTCAAATAATTGTTCATCCACCATTTTGCAAGCAAGTCTTATAGAGCTTTACTAGTTATAGGACTTTTTGTAGTTTAAAAAAATCATGTATGTTAGCATGTTATTTATTTTGTATGCATGAGTGTGGTTCACACACTATTTTATGTTAAATGGATGATTATTATTGGTTGCATTATCATTATGCCATATTTTTTCTTCTTCTTGCTCATTGTTAGAATAATATTTGGATTGTTCTAATCGTTTTTGTAGCCAAGAAACCATAGCTCGATTCTTTGGTGCCCTCGAACAAAGGGGAGCACACATCAAGGGGGAGCATTTATTCTGTCGATTTTACTAGTAATTCTTGACGATGCCTTTTTGATTCTAAAAAAAGAGGAAGAAATGACATAAAACTCACTAAATACTTGTTTAAATATAATTTTACATTTAATAATTTTAAATTTTGTAATCATTAAAAATGGGGGAATTGTTGATAGAAATAATGCTTAAAATCATTATTAATATTTTTCACATCTTTACATTTTGATAATCACAAAATATAAAAAACATTCAATGTAAAATTATAAGTAAAAAGTAATTAGTAGTAAATTTCATTTCGAAAATTATATCACTTAAAGGTATGAAAAAATAAATGTTTAATGCATTTTATGATCAAATGAAATTTTTATTTAACCTCACACTTTGAAAGCTCAAGAACATGTTTCAAGACTTCCGCTACTCTGATACCACACATCTTTCTCGAAGTGTTGAAGTATTAAAGTCAAATAATTTCAAGAAAGATGCAACATTAAAGCTTTCCAAATCTACAAATCAAGAAAGGTATGAGCATGTCAGTCCAGAAGTCACAAGTCTACAAGATGGCAAAGTTACAAGATGGCGAAGAGATTGTGCTTGGTTGATGATCTCAAGATGCTCAAGATCACAATGTCAAATACAAGTTCAAGGAACAAGCTCAATCCAGAAATCAATGATCACTACAACATATTCACAAGAGAAAGTCAAAAGGACGAGCTAAAGACTAAAAGACAAAGCATAGTATGCTAGGTTTAAAGTTTTGTAAATTGGAGTGACCTCCCTTAGGGGGAGATTGTTGGAAACACATAAAGTGTCGGTCACTTCCAAGTTGTAACAGTCTTAGCTCGTAGTTTATATAATAATTAGATTAGTAATCTAGTCTGGCCCAAGACCCATGGGAAGCCTATTAGAACCCATGGGCTAGCCACATTAGGACCTATATAAGGCCCTCTCCTAGCCTTGGAGAGGGGTTGGTTGTTCCATTTGTAACATTTCATAATAATATATTTTCATCTACTTTCCATCCATTCTATCTCTAACATCACAACCCACATCTCACTCTTGTTCTTGGTTTGATCATAAGATTACTAGTATTCTACAATTGGTATCAAGAGCCATGGAGTGGTGTGTTTAGTTTTTGTGTTTGATTTGTGTTCAAAAACCTTTACAAAGAGCAAAATAGTGATTCAAATTTTTTGGCTTAAAAACCTTAAAGTCTTCATTTTTATTGTTCCTATAGGGTTAGTAACACTAGTTGTACAAGAATTTTTTGCTAAAAACCATTAAAAATCGTGTCTTTTTGAGTTTTGAAAATTTGAGTTTCGTAGTTGTTGGAACCGAACGAGGAGAACCGAACGAGATTTCTAGTGTTGGAACCGAACGAGGAGAACCGAACTAGATTACTGTAGTTCGAACCGAACGAGCCGTTTACTTTGGGAACCGAACTAGCTAATCTTATTTGGGAACCGAACGAGCTAAATACTTTGGGAACCGAACTAGCTAATCTTATTTGGGAACCGAACGAGCTAAATACTTTGGGAACCGAACTAGCTAATCTTATTTGGGAACCGAACGAGCTATTCTCTTTGGGAACCGAACTAGCTATTTCTATTTGGGAACCGAACGAGCTAATCTTTGTCGGCCGAACTAGTTTGAACCGAACAAGAGGAACCGAACTAGTGACAACAAGTAGGACCGAACGAGTTGGACCGAACGAACAGGGCCGAACTAGCTAATTTTCTATAACCGAACTAGTGAAACCAAACTAAGTTTAAAACGTAACAACTCGATTTTTTAATTATACGGTTATTTCTTTGACTTGT
>BQNB010021087.1:30079-61479 GCA_026074375.1 Tanacetum coccineum | reverse complement strand
CCAAACCGGACCGAGACCGAAAGTAATGAAAACCTCGGACCGAGGACCGGACCGAAATACGTTCGGTCCGGTCCAGTCGGTCCGGTCCGGTCAGGTTTTCTGGTCCGGTCCGGTCTCCGGTCCCGTATGCTCACCCCTAAGTGTGGGGATTAAGATAGTATTTTGTAGTTTGTGTTGCGAATTGATGGTGGATTGAAGAGGTTGAAAGATACCTAATTAGGGCAGAAGGTTTGAGGTCGAATTTAGGCGAGTAGAAATTTTAAAATATGAGATTAGGCTAGAAAATATGTTAGAGGTTGTAAAGACGAACGTTTCGGTATAAGAACCGAGTTCTAACTCTTAAAACGAATATTTGGCGTCCGTTAGAAATTTGGAAAAGTGTAAATGTCAAATTCTGCACTCGTCATTTTATGCAGAATTTTTAGTCGTTTTGTGGGTACCATAACTCGGTTGTTCTAAAAGATTTTCTGGATTTTCCGGTGCCTAAAAGTAAATTCGTCGAACCTACTTTCCAATGGTTCAGGCCTTATCGATTTTCAGTACATATAGGTTAGTCATAAGTGAATTGCAAAACAAGTTGTCAAAACTGTGATTTTGGTCCAGAATTTCAGTTCCAAAGATGTAGTGAGCAGGCGAATCAAAACTTCATATTTTTTGACGAAATTTAAACTGTAGCATATTCATAATGTATATGACTTCCTTGAATTTTTCCAGATTTTTCTGTGAGGATTGGATAGCTCAGATGGTACCAAACTTTTGCAAAGTCCAGCAGACCCTGTTTTGGGATATGTTGTGTTAGCGTATTTTTAAAAAATGGTTATAAGTGTCTATAATTTTAGGGAAGGCTACTGAGGATTAATAACATATACAGGTGAGTGAATATGAAAGGGGAACGTCAGTTGTGACCATTTGGTATCTCTTTAGGTGTGGTTAACGTCTAGTAAAAACCAATGAGAATTTCAAAAAAATATAAGTGTAGCATTCTTAGTGATTCTCAATCATGGATTCTTAAGCATATGATATTGCTACATGCCGATATATATAAATATGTATCTATTTACTCGTACTATGTTACATCTTATTATAAGTGTGAGTTTTAATTACGCGCACCATTATTTTAGGTCGCGGTTCGGATCTCTCGACTTCGTTTCTTCATTGTTGATCATGATGTTCGCATCGTTGTCATAGTTGTTCACTCGTTGTGATTCTCTTATCCGATACTTCTACCTAAGGTGAGTTCATAGCCCTATCTTTTTCTCTTTTAATGGTTTACATAAACTGTTTTCGGGGTGAGAATACATTATAAACCTAGATACTATTTTTCTAAAACTAAAAGTTGTAGATAATTGATAGACTTAAACTTGAGCTTTTGAATGGGATTCTAACTAGTTACGGATTGTGAGATATGATCAAAATGGTGAAGCAGGAAATTGTTTCCAAAACTCAGATTGTGTACTTAAGGGTAAATTGGTCATTTCACTTGGTTTCTGGATACATTGTAGTGTTTGATTGATAACATCAGTAAACTAGGTTCATTAAGCTTGATCGAGGCGAAAACCATTTGTTTATACCTATTACGGATTTTAAGATACAAGTCCATTAAGTCGGCGTAAGTGCAGAATTTCATAGTGTCGAATCGCTTTAAACGGTTTAACAAGTATAACAGATTTTATAAAATGGGCAAATAAGTGGTATAAGTTGGTTTATACTTGAAGGTAGATTAGTTCAGGTCCTAAAGGGGTGTTTGGATAAATTAAACTTGGTTAAATGGGTAGGTAAATGCCATACCATATCACGATGATTCTCTTGTATCTTTTGCGTATTGTCATTGCGTGCGTTGTGGTTTACCGTACTAAGTCACCATTCTTTCTAGGTGATACTTAGGTGACCGTGGGTTCACACCATCCTTGATCTAACTTTAGTACGTCTACTTCACTGCTTCTCGGTGAGTTCATAGCCCCACATTTTCTCTTCTATTGGTTTTCATAAACTGTTTTTGGGGTGAGAATACATGCTCATTTTACCAAGTAAACTCATTGATTTATTCTACATAAGCATTACATGATTACTTTTACTAAAGCTTTTACTTTCTTACTATATGACTTTTAAAACATATGCGATACATGGTTGTTTACTTATGAACTTATTAAAGCTTGATTTGCTCACTACATGATTTGAGATCATTGAATACCTATATATGAAACCGTGAGTTTTGAACATACTATTTGTTTTAAAAAGGACATAAGTGTTTTTCAATTGTATGCTATTCCAGATCATATTATTGCCTAAGTACCCGTTGCCATTAAGTCCCCTTTTCAATCATGAACCGTTAGTTGCTATTGTAGTGAACACGAGTGTTATGGATAGATCTATCGGGATTGACAATCCCCGTTTGTGCTGTGGTTTCTAGATAACCATTGACGCATTTAACATTTGAGGTAATTCGTAGGATGTTTGGCAGCATCTGTATTTTATTCCTTTTGGGGCAGACTTAAGTTATTACGTGTTAAGGTTCGGTGTCATGAGCTTAGCGCAATAATATATATTTCATTTAGACTTGGTGAATTTATTTCTCTTGTCTACAATACTTAAGTCTTGTGGTCCATTACTGAACATTTCTTGATTTATTGAATCACTACTTGGATTTCGAAACTAATACTTTTAAATGTTGTAACGCTTCTTTTCTTACTGAAATATTTCTTGAATTATTTCAATACTGATTTTACTTAAACCTATGAATTCACCAACATTATTGTTGACTTTTTTGCATGTATTTTCTCAGGTTATTATTTTGCTAGCTGAGCATTGGGAGCATTCGAGTCGCGCGAATATAAATATTTTTGAAGGCTTTATAATTTCAGTACCATTCAATAAACGTTTTGACAATGTTTTCTAATACATTATAAATGGGACCTGTTGCAACTCTGATATTTTATTAAAATTATCGAATGGTTCCAAATAGTCTGCTTAGATTCGTTTTCTGTACTACTACTTTATGCTATGAAGTAGCACCCCAAGTGGTATTCTGTTGCATTATGATTTTGGGGGGTTGTTTATAGATTGATATCAGAGCTCAAGTTATAGCGAACTAGGTCGTTTTCAAATCCTGAACTATAACTGTTTTTTGAAAAATATTAAGAGTCTTTCATCGTTGTCCGATATCCGCGCGCCCATGCTCCCTGATTCCCTTATTGTTATACGTTTGCATCTCATACTTCTATTACTATGGGTAACGTGTATTTAATACTTGGTACTGTAGCATCTCGCTATCTTACGTCTATCTTTGACGTTGACTATTTACATTATTAGGTACGTTTTTAAATATTGCTCACTCAAGATTTTCGTGTACTTCTTGATTTTACATTTTCTCCTTAAGCCATTGATATTGGTTTTATATAAGGATACCTTGCTTAGGGATATTTTCTTTTTGTTTTCTTACACGTAACTTCAAACTTTTTTTTCTGATCTTCTGCCTTATTCATGTTGAGGATATTGTAAATTCAGAGTTAGTTTGTCACCAATTCCACTGGTTATTCTTAACATTCGACTCCAAGTTGTAACACTCTTTCTGGTGCTCTTTTATCGCATATGTTGATTTTGTTATACATCGTTTGAAGTTTTTCCGTTGATTGTTTAATTTGAATTTACTCGTCACCTCGGATCGTGTTGCCTTTTGGCACTTACCTTTGGAACGCGATTGACTAACGTCTCATTATTCTTCTCGTTACTAATTATGATTTTGAGGAATCATGCCGCCAAGGAGACTCCTTCTTCCTTATAACATGGTTTTGATATTGTGCCTTGTTGTGACAATGCTATTAGGCTAATTTATAATTTTCATATTGAAATGATTTGAGGACGCCTCTTCAATTTGAATAAAGAAAATATAAATCACTGATCCAATAATTCTTTATTCTTTTATTTTTTAAATGGATTGGGATGCCTTTTGATGTAAATAACGATTTCGGTAAATGAGTGGGATTAAGTGTTATGGCTTTCGTACAATATTAACTTTCTTTCATTTGTAATCGTTTGTTACGAATAATTCTTTTTTTTCTTTTATTCATTCATCTAATCATTATAGTTATTTTTCTTATACGATATGAGTATTTAATTCCTTCGGTTTATCGTATAATTCTGTTCATTTGATTATTTCCGACATGGCGTGCATCTCTTCTAACAAGTAATACATCCGTAAGAATCATTCATTGTCTTTTCTCTTCGAATCGCTATCATTATTTCTTTTGTACAAATGGCTATCTTGAATTATTTTTCGGAATTTGTAATATGTGATATGAATTTTCAAATGTGTATCAACACGTCCGCATCAAACTTGGAGCTAGAGTCGAATAGTGCACCGGGACGGTGCTCCCTAAGGTGGATTAGGCTGTAACTTCTCGTATTTTATGATCTTTATTAAACCTTGACATCTCCGTTCCTATTTTTTGCTTTGAATAAAATTTGTGTTTTACTCCTTAGACGATTGGGAAAATCGTCTTTTTTTTGGTATTTGCATTGGTTGTTTTTTGTGGTTTGCTTCAGATTATTTATCCGTTATATGCATTTTAAGAAAATCGATAATTTCTTTTTTAGCCCGGAAGCTTATTTATTTTTATTTTAGTATTGTTTTATTTTTTCTGGGTTTTACCCGGATTTCCGGGTTAAAATTAATACGTTTCTTTTTAAAACACACTTTTTATTATAAATCGTATTGGGCCTACTTGTTACTAAATTAATACAGGTATGGTCCCTCTTATTTTAAATATTAAGAGATCTAGCCCTAATACCCATGCCCTGCTTTGTTTTTACATAAACCGTCCCAAACAATCACCTTTTATTTTTTTTTATTTAAGTCGTCATCTATAAAAAACACGTAATTGTTTTTTCTTTTTTTGTTCTTGGCTTCCTTCTCTTATCTGCTCCATTCGAAACAACACCTCTCCATCATTACCTCCATCTCCAAGTTCATTATACCACTGTATAAAACACTTCTACTATCATCCCCAACACAAAAATCAAACATGCAACAAGTTCTTGATTTTTCTTAGTTTTTGATTTTTAAGGGTTAAATTAAATTTGGTACAATTGGTGTAAAGAGGGTTTGATTACAAGTATTTATACAAGATTTGAAGTTATAAAATCAAGTTGGGGTTATTATTTTTGGATGTGTTATGGTTCGGCAAAGGGTAAAACCCAAGAGGGTTTTGCGTTGGTTGGTTCTTTTTTGATTTTTTTTCCATTTCTTGTGTTTGTAAAGTGTTCTCCTCTATACCTTTTTGTATTGATTTATTTTGATATTGCTGTGCATGTGTATTGTAATTTTATATTTTAGTATCCAGGATTTATTGTGCATGTTCTGTATTGAGGTTGGATTATTAATTGGAGATGTTAGTGGACGGAGATAGGTTAGGGTGTACTTTGAAGCTTGTTGGGTGCGAAATAATAACGTTAGGCGAAAAGTTTTTTAGTTTTTTAAGGTGTCTGTCAATTTTATGCCATAAAGTTTGCGTGTCGATTTGGTTGGGGGCGTAATTTTTCAAAACTGAATTTGTCCTTTAGAATTTGGTGAGGGATGTGCCGTTGGTTCTATTCGATTTTTTATGGATCGTTTACATAACTCTTAAAAACAAACTGTTTAGCCGGCGTTTTTTTGAATTGTTTTTTTTTCTTGATTTGATTTTGATTTTTTGAACTTTTTTTTTTGAAAATCTGTCGAAAAAAAAAAAAAATAACAAAAAAAAAAACTCTATTAAAAATCCTACAATCAGCTCTCCGATAGAATTTTTAAGTTGCTGCAGAATCGTAAATGGGCATTTTCGTCATTTTCTGTGGAGTTTTGAGTCTCGGGTAAAACTAAAAAGTTGTTTAAAATGTCGTTTTATCTTTCCTTGAGGATAACTAAGGCTGAAATACGTGTCGTGGTTAATCGGGTTTGAAAAGCTTAGGATTAGATACTTATCATGTTAGTTCAGAAAAAATAAAAGTTTCTGTTAGGAACTTGAGGGGTACTTTGGTCAATTTTGTTAGGTTTCGAGTAGTCTCAGCTGCTAAAACTAAACATGTTGTCTGTAACATCGTTTTCTTTCAATGTTCAAAAATGTTTCGGAGTCCGAAGTCTTTTGAAAACTTTTTAATAAAAAGTCAACATAGGCGGCAAATTTTTATTAAGATTAAATCAATTAGTGTTTATTTTTCTATTTAGGCAATGATTAGGAGTCTATTAAAATTATTTATTAACTTAAAATACTGATTTTACACATAATAAGTGAGTCTTCTCACTTTTGTTCGATATCTTAATCTTTTTTATGGGTTAAAATATGGTAATTATTTCATAAAGTTGCATATTTGTCGGAATGGGTTAAATGAATAGTTAAACATTAGGCGGATCATTTTAGTGGGTATATAATTTAAGTAAGTAGGCGAACTCTGGATTCTACGATATAAAATCTTCATATATGTCGGAATATATTTATTTTTCATTAATATTGCATTTTTGCATGTTTTATCTAATAATATATTCTTATTCTGCGCACCATGATTATAGGTCCCGGGTTGAGAGGACGTTGTCGCTGTCTCACCTTGGTTGTAGTTCGCGTTCGATAACTCATTGTTTTCTCGGAGAATCATAGCCCCATCTTTTCACCTTTTAATGGTTTTCATAAATACTATTTTCGGGAGAGAATTACTTACTCGTTTTACAAGGTAAACTCATTGATTTCTACAAATAAGTGTTACATGTACTATTTTTTACCAAAGCCTTTACTTGCTTACTACATGATTTACTAAAAACCATGGTGTGCTACATGGTTGTTTTCTCATGAATTTATAAAAGCTTATTTGCTTTATATATGATTTGAAGTCTTTGAATACTATATATGGATATCGGTTGAGGTTTTGATAACACATATTTGTTTTAATTGGACACAGTGTTTTTCAATTGTATGCTATTCCAGATCTCTTTTATTATTGCATAAGTACCCTTTGCATTAAGTCCCCTTTTTATCATGAACCGTTAGTTACTAGTGTAGTTAAAACGTGTATGTGGATAGGTAATCTACAGGATTGCCATCCCGTTTGGATGTAGTTTCTACGATAACCATTGAACGAATTTAAAATTTTTGATGAAATTCGTTAGGATGTTTGGCAGCATCTATATCTGTTTTGGGGCACAAGCCTAGATTTTTGGTTTTGGATCGTTAAATAATGATTGTTAAAGTTCGGTCTTCATAAGCTAGCGCATTAATTATATATTTCATTTAGCTTGGTGAATATGTTTCTCTTCGCCTACAACACTTATGTATTGTGGTCATTACTGAAAATTTCTTGATTTATTAATCACTACTGGAATTTGGAACTTATACTTTTAAAATGTTGTATCTTTTTTCTTACTGAAATATTTCTTGAATTATTTCTATACTGCTTTTACTTAAACCTATGAATTCACCAACATTATTGTTGACGTTTTTGCATGTATTTTCTCAGGTTATCATTTTGCTAGCTGAGCATTGGGAGCATTTGAGTCTAGCGGATTATTATTTTTGATAGGCCTTTATAATTTTTAGTACCAATCGTTAAAAGTTTTTCGAAAATGTTTTATATTACTTGCAATTTGGAACCTGTTGTTACTCTGGATTTTTTATAAAAATGTTCACGAAATGTTGTCTTTCCAATAACGTCTCGCTTAGTGTCGTTTTCTGTAACTTCTACTTATTGCTATGAAGTTAGCCCCCAAGTGGTTTTCGAATGCGTTGTGATTTTGGGGGAGTTATAGATATTGATATCAGTAGCTCAAGTTATAGCGATACTTAGGTCGTTTTCGAAACCTGTGAATCTATTAATGTATTTTAAAAAAATATTTTAAGAGTCTTTCATAGTGTCCATTATCCGCGCGCGAATGCTCTTGACTTCCCTTATATGTTCTCTTTTGCATCTCTACTTCTATTACATGGGTAACGAGTATTTAATACTTGGCTGTGATCTCGCTCTCTTACGTCTATCTTATGATGTCTTACTATTTAACTTATATCAGTCCGTTATATAAATATTGATCACTCAGATTTTCGCATACTTCTTGATTTCTCATTTACTCCCGGTAAGCCGTTGATAATGGTATTTATTAAGGATACTATGCATATGGGGTATTTTTTATCTCTTACGATTAACTCTTACATTCGAACTTTTTCTCCGACTTTTACATTTTTCTCAAAACTTTGATGTTATTGAAAATATCGGCGTTAGTTTGTGTCCATTCCACTGCGTATGGTTATCTTGACCCACTATTTCGTATCTCAAGTTTGTTTGTTTACTTGAAACTCTTTTAATGCCTATTTAAAATTGATTATTAGATTTTGTAATCCATCGTTTTAATGTTTTCCAAGTTGATGGGGGGGAGAGGAGGGGGGGGGAAAAGGGAGGAGGGCGAAGGAAAAACGACACTTTAACTGGTCACCTCGGATCGTGCCGCCTTTTGGCACTTACCCTTTGGAACGCGATTGACTAACATCTCATTATTCTTCTCGTTACTACTTATGATTTTGAAGAGTTTGTTTTTGATAGAGTCATGCCGCACAAGGACAAGGAAGGAGACTCCTTATTCTCAACATAAACATGGTTTTGATTCTCGTGCCTTTGTTGTGACATTACTAAAGTAGGCATAATTTTTAATTATTTTTATTGAAAGGGAATTGAGACGCCTCATTCATTTGAATAAAGAAATTATTATCATGAACCATAAATTTTTATTAATTATTTACATGGATTGGGACCGCTTTGGTTGAAATAAGGATTTGTAAATGAGTGGGCTTAAGTGTATGGAATTCGTACGAACAATTTTTCTTTCGATTTGTAATCCGTTTGTCGATATCAATTCTTTTTCTTCGTCATATTATTATTATCGTTATTATCTTCATACGAATGGTCTTTGGGATTCCTTCGTAGTTTCGTAATTTGTTCATTTGATTATTTCGTATGTGTATCATCATGGCGTGGTTCTCTTTTAACAAGTAATACATCCGTACGAATCATTCATTGCCTTTACTCTTCGAATCGCTATCATTATTTCTTTTGTACAAATGGCTATCTTGAACTTTTTTCGACTTGTAATATGTGATATGGATTTTTCTAAATGTGTATCAACCGTCGCAAACCCTATGGAAATAAGTCGAATAGAGCACCGAGCGGTGCTCCCTTAAGGTGGGAAGGCTTTAACATCTTGTATTTTACGATCATTATTAAACCTCGACTCCGTTACTATTTTTGCTTTGAATAAAAATTTTGTGTTTTACGCGTTAGTCGATTGGTAAAAATCATCAGTTTTTGCTATTTGAATGTCGTAGCTTCAGATATTATCCGTTATAGCATTTAAGAAATTCTATTAATTTCTTTTTTAGCCTCGGAAAGCTTAATTATTTCTATTTTAGTCATTATTTTTTTTCCGAGTTTTAGCCGGATCCATGTTAAAATAAAAACGTTTTCTTTTAAAAACGCCACCTTTTTTATTAAATCGATATTGGGCCTAATCTAAGTTACTAAATATTTCAGGTAATGGACTCAAAATATAATATTGAGATCATAGAGCCCAATTACCCCCACCCCTCCCTTCTTTTTTATACATAACCGACCCAAACAATCCATTTTATTTTTTTTATATAAGTCGACATCAATAAAACAACAGTAATATTTTTTTGGCTTTCCCTCTCTTCGTTGTACCATTCGACACCACACCACCACCATGATCCACCATCAATTCCAAGATCATCTACCACCATAAAACACATTCTAACTATCATCCCCATCACCAAAAAATCACAACATGACAACAAGTTCTTGATTTTTTTAGTTTTTGATTTTTTTTTTTTTATGGTGTTTTTTTTGTTTTTAAATTTTAAATTTGGTATGTTTTACAATTGGTGGTTGTAAAAGAGGGGTTTGATTTAAAAGATTTGGAGTTATAAAATCAAGTTGGGGTTATTATTTTTGGATGTGTTGTGGTTCGGCAAAAGGTAAAACCCAAGAGGGTTTTGTGTGTCTTTGATTTTCTTCCATTTCATTGTGTTTGTAAGTGTTCTCTAAACCTTTTTGTATTGATTAATTTTGATATTTCAGTTTTGCTTTATTTTCTTTTTCAATTTGTGGTGTAATTTTATATTTAGAATCCATGGATCATTGTGTATGTTGTGTATTGAGGTTGGATTATTAATTGGAGATGTTAGTGGACGGAGATAGGTTAGCTAGGTGTATTTTGAAGCTTGTTGGGTGCGAAAAATAACGTTTGGCGGAGTTTTTTTTTTTTTTGTTTTCTTTTTTTTTTTAGGGTGTTTAAGTGTAAATGTTACTGCAGAAAAGTTTGCGTGTCGATTTTTTCGGTTGGGGTAAAAATTTTTCAAAACTATAATTTGGCCTTATGGTATAGGTAGAGGTTGTCCATAGGTTCGATTCGATATATGGCATCGTTTCTCAACTCTTAAAACACGATCGTTTGGACGGACCGTTTTTTGAAATAATTTTTTTTTTTTTTCTTTGTGTGTTTTTTTTTTGAAATTTTAAATTTTTTGTATTTTTTATTGATTTGTTTGATATTTCACAGTTTTTTTGTTGATTGGTTAATTTGTGGAAATTATATTTTTTTTGTAACATTTTTTTTTGTTTTTTATTTTTTGAATGAATTCAACGCTTTTTTTTTTTGATGAATGAATTTTTTTTTTTTTGAACAAATTTTTTTGTAATTTTTTTGAAAAAATAAATGAAATAAATTTATTTCGAAAGGAAAAAAAAAAAAAAAAAAAAAAAAAAAAAAAAAAAAAACAAAAAAAAATAAAAAAAAAAAAAATAAAAAAAAATAAAAAAATAAAAAAAAAAATAAAAAAAAAAAAAAAAAAAAACTATTAAAAAATCATTCACAGCCAACTCGCTGACTTTCTAAGTTGTTGGCAGAATCGTTTTATGGCCTATGGGTCATTTTCTGTGGGAGTTTTGAGTCTCGGGTAAAAATTAAAAAGTTGTTTTTAAATTGCCGTTTTACCTTTGCCTCGGGGTTAACTAAGGATGAAAACGTGATGGTTAACCGTGGTTGAAAGCTTAGGATTAGATTAACTTCATTTTAGTTAGAAAACATAAATTTTTGGCAGAAACTTTGCAGGGGTATTTTGGTCAATTTTTTCTGTTGGGTTTCGGGTCTCAGCCTAAATAATTAATAAAGTTGTCTGATACGTCGTTTTTTACATTCCCCCCCCCCAAAATGTTTTTTTAGTCCCATGTTTGAATACTTAATCTAGCCGGGTGTCGGTGCGTTTTTGGACGGGTCAGACTTAAGAAAATTTATAATAAAAGTCAATCATTGGCAAAAAAATTTTATGATAATCTAATTAATTAGTGGTTTTAGCAAATTTGATTAGGCTGTAAAAATATTATTACACCTAAAACTGTATCTGTAACTAATAAGTGAGTCATTCAATTTTCGTTCGCATCTATAATGTCTTAAATCTTTATAATGGGTCTAATGCGGTAATTTTCATTTTTTTTTTTTTTTATTAATTGGACATATTATGTCGGAAAGGGTTATTTTGTTTTTTTTATTTAAAAATGAAGTTAGTAGACATAAGTGCGGATCATTTTTGTAGTATAAAATAAGTAAAATTTGGCGCATCATGGTTTCTTCTATATAAATTTTATATATGTCGGAATATATATTTTACTACACTATGCATTTTATGCATTTTTCTTATAAATATATTCTTATACGCGCACCATTATTATAGGTCGTGGGTGAGACGTTGTCGCCGTTCTCTCCTTGTTGAATTTATCGTTGATTCTTAATTGTTTCTTGGTGAGTGTGAGTTCAATAGCCCCATCTTAGCCCCATCTTTTATCTTGTTGTAATGGTTTTCCATAATCTGTTTTCGGGTTGTGAATACATGCTCGTTTTATAAAGGTATAAAATTCATTGATTTCTTACTTTATTATAGAGTCATGGACTATGTTATACCAAAGTTTTTCTTTGCTTACTACATTATTTCTAAATAACATGTATGTTACATGGTTGTTTTCTCATGATTTACTAAAGATTTGATTTTGCTTATTACATGATTTGAGGTCATTGTAATACCTTTATCATAATTGAAAACCGTTGTTTGTTGAGTGGTTGAGTTTTTAGTGTTTGTGATGTTTTGAACCATTATTTGTTTTTTTAAATAGGACACAAGTGTTTTTTTTCAATTGTATGCTATTTCAGATCATATTATTATCTAAGTACCCTTTGTCATTAAGTCCCCTTTTTATCATGGACCGTTAGTTACTAGTGTAGAAAACGCGAGTGTTGTGGATAGATCTATCGGGATTGACCATCCCCGTCTGGGCTGTGGTTTCTAGATAACCATTGACGCAATTAACATTTGAAGAAAATTCATAGGATGTTTGGCAGCATCTGTATCTGTTTTGGGGCACAAACCTGGATTTCTGGTTTGGATCGTAATGCATGTTAAGGTTCGGTGTCATGAACTTAGTGCAATAATATATATTTCATTTAGACTTGGTGAATTTGTTTCTCTTGTCTACACTACTTAAGTCTTGTGGTCCATTACTGAACATTTCTTGATTTATTGAATCACTACTTGGATTTCGGAACTAATACTTTTAAATGTTTGTAACGCTCTTCTTTTCTTACTGAAATATATTCTTGTATCTATTTTCAATACTGCTTTTTTACTTAAACCCATGAATTCACCAACATTATTGTTGACGTTTTGCATGTATTTCTCAGGTCTCTCATTTTGCTAGATGAGCCTTGGGAGTATTTGAGCCGCGCGTGATATATTTTTGAAGAGGACTTTTTAATTTGAGTACCATTCGAATAAACGTTTTGAAAATGTTTTATATTAAATTGCAAATTGGAACCTGTTGTTATCTCATGACTATTTTATTAATAAATTACCGTAATGGTTAATCTTTTCCAATATGTCTCGCTTAGAGTCATTTTTCTGTAACTTGTACTTTTTGATTATGATAGTAACACGCCAAGTGGTATTCCGTTGCGTTGTGATTTTGGGGGTGTTATAAATTGGTGTCAGAGCTCAAGTTATAGCGAACTAGGTCGTTTTCAAAACCTGGACTATAACTGTTTTTCAAAAAACATTAAGAGCCTTTCATCGTTGTTCGATATCCGCGCGCGCATGCTCCTTGATCCCTTATATGCACTCTTTTGCATCTCTGCTTCTATTACATGGGTCACGAGTATTTAATACTTGGTTATGATTTCGCTATATTACGTCTATCTTATGGCGTCTTACTATTTACCTTATATCGGTCAGTTATATAAATATTGATCACTCTGATTTTCGCGTATTTCTTGATTTCTCATTTACACCCTTAAGCGTTGATACTGGTATTATATAAGGATACCTATGCATATGGGCTATTTTTTATCTCTTACGATTAACTTCGAACTTTTTCTCCACTTTACCTTATTCTCTTTTGATGATATTGAAATTCGGCGTAGTTTGTCAATTCCACTGGTTATTTTGACTTTCGACTCCAAGTTTGAACACTCTTCTTATGCTCTTGAATTGAATATTTAATTTTGTAATCCATCGTTTTAAAGTTTTCCAGTTGATGGGAAAACGACTTTAACTGGTCACCTCGGATCGTGCCGCCTTTTGGCACTTACCTTTGGAACGATATTGACTTCATCTCATTATTTTATCGTTACTACTGTTTGATTTTGAAGAATCATGCCGCATAGGAGGAGACTCTGCTTTCTCACATACATGGTTTTGGATCTAGTGCACTTGTCTGTGACAATATGCTTAAGTAGGCTACTTTTATATTATTTTTATTGAATGATTTGAGGAACGCCTCTCGCAAAAGTGTTTAATTATCCTATCATTAATTCTAGTTCGCCTATCTAAATAGCCTCATGCATATGGTTTTCGGCTTCGATGCCACTACACTTGAAGTAAATCAAGGTCTGGATCCACGACATATTCTTTCAATTTTGACAGTCTTATTCAGTGGAACATCCTTGTCACACAGCAATGCCAGTTCACTGGAAAAGTTGGTTGTAGGCTACCACTTTCGGTACACTTTTACTTTTAGGTCTCCACAATTCTGCCTCAATCTTCTTGATTTCATTCCTAGAGACAATATTTAGTTGTCTTTTCTTCTTCAAGTCAGTCCACGTCATTGCATTGAAAACATCATTAGTCACTGTCCTAACACTGTGAGTTCTCTCATTGTTAGAGCATATCCCATATAGAGTAACACAGTGGTAGTTGTGGCAAAACTTCACTTGATTCTCCATGGTGCAGTTACTTATGCGAAACACGGTTTCTATCCTCTCAAACCATTGGGTCAAGTCGACACTCCTTCTGTGCCCCTGAAGCAATTATGGGTTGTACATTTCATGAAGTCTTGATAAGTCACTCCCGAACAGCGTGTTCATTCCTTCTCACACCTGTTCCCGAGGGTATGTCTATTCATCGCCATTTCGGGTCGTAGCACGTGTTGCCAATACAGACCAGTGACTTCCTCGTTCGTTCATGGCCCCTCTGAAGTTGGGCACTGCGTGACCGAAGTGGTGGTATGAGTTTCCGTGAACTGGTTTGTTGGTTTGTTTGCCTGGGGTTTTAAGTTAGGGTGTTTTTTTTTTTATTGGTTTTTTTATCATCGTGGGCCTTCCTCTGGTGCTCCATTTTATTTAAATCCACAAGAAAACATAATACCCGTTGCAAGTTTAAAAAAAAATTTCTTAACCATAACCCGATGTATACATAATAAATAAAACGAGATCACAACACATGGTGAAATACACAAGAGTATTTAAATTTACAAATCGACATTCATTCACAATAAATTCGATTTCATATAGATACATAATCCATCCTTCCATATATAATCTTGTGATGGAAAATAATACTATAGTGGTTTAAATACAAATGTCTCTCAACACTTAGGTTACAAGACAAAATAACCTAAAGCCATACTAGCAGAGATTATTACTCTATAATACTTAGTAGGCTGAACCAAAGTAGCCGATACATGAACATAAGATCTAAAAGAGTAGCTAGACCAAAACAAAAGATCTATACAGTCTTGCTAGCTGGGATATAAACCCATAATACTAACAGACTGGAACAGTTAGCTAACATTCCTATCCCAGTCTAAGAACTGCTACTGGCCTCATGGTTCAGCTATGGCCATCTGTAGCGATCCTTAGCGCAGTCCATGCTGTCTCTGCAAGCTCGACATCTGAGTCCTTGAGGCTCTTCAATATATTTAGTGTCTCTACTAACTTGTCTCTGTCTCCGCATGGTCTGCTTTCAGAAGATCTGTAATCACCGTCTGTCTCCTACGGTATGCTGCCTGCATACTCTGTTACGTGATTCGGAATGAGAGCACATGACCGTAGTTCGTAAGTGAAGTGATATGCCCTCGGAATGTACTGATCGCAAGCATCCATCGACTGTGCCCAAGCTGCACGAGATACTCTGGCCTCCTCCTCCATCAGAAGGGCAGTGCGTCTATGGAATGGCCTATCCCTGTACAACATGTTGACTCAGGGACTCATAAGCTAGAGACTGGTCATGTCGTGCATCACATCCAGCTATGAATTTATGATCTCATCCTCTGGTAAACATTAGTAGTCATTTCTGTAACTCTTGTTTGACCCCCTCTAGGAAGTGGTCGGTGCATCTCCTCTGAGATGGCTCCATACAGGTCATCCCATGTCATCCGTTATGACCATAGCCCTAACATCTCTAGACGTCTGGCTATCCTGCAAGGGCCTTCTAACATATCAGCAAATATAAGGTTCTGCCCTAGCTGTGGCTAGGTCCAACCTGCCTTAGCCAGTACCAGCTGCCGTACTTCTCCCCGACCTCGTATCCAAGACCAGGATTAAGTAGTACGAAACGGCCTCTTTCGAAGCAAGGGATAAACAAAAATCTCAGGTATCTAGTCTCATCGATCAGGAGATGGTAGTGCATCTCTCTGTCTAATCCCAGCAGCTAGGGATCCCAGAGATCCCTCAACATATGTAGGGCTATTGGGTGGTGGTGATGATATAGGTAATGGCGGAGAGGGTATCTGAGGAAGTGGTGATGAGTATGGAGAGAGAGGTGATGGTGGTGGAGTAGGTAAAGCGCTAACAATCTCACCCCCCCCCCCCCCCCCCCCCCCCCCCCCCCCCCCCCCCCCAGCAATTTCCTCGAGAGGAACGGGTGGCCGTGGCGCCTGGGGTCGGCATGGACATCCTAGCCTGTGACGCGGATTAAGCAAGGTATGGGTCCTGCAGTCAGCTCGAATTTGCAACAGCCTGCTAGGGTCGGCAGGAGCTATGGTGACTCCTGCCATCTTCGCTTACTTCATCATAATCAGATGAACTCTTCATCATCCCTTTTGTCGTCTCCTATGCAGCTGGTAGTCGGCCTGTGGATTCCTCCTCTGGATCCTCCTCATCTTCCTCCCTTGGGTTCCCTCCTCAAGGGGTCGGACTCCGGATATATACCCTTGGTGACATGATGAGTAGTGTGAGTCAGAAGCAGGCATCGGCTGCTCTCCTCAGACGGCGGAATACCTCATCTTCACACTGGTCTAAGAACTCCGGGTCAAACAGGTCTCCGGAACAAATGGTATGTAAAATAGGTGCTAGGTGGTGACCTGCACTGGCTCATCAGGGCCAGCACGTAATCAGGAGATGGCTGGATCCTGAAAAAATAGGTCACCTCGGCTCCAATGGTGGCATTACTGTCAGATAGTCCTCTTATGAGGCTGGATATCTCAGTATACGTAACTGTAGAATCTTCCGAATCCGACTTGCTCTAAACTAAAAAATCAAAAGTGACTTATATAAGTATATTAATATAAGACTATTATCCTTCATTACGTATTATATCATAAATACGTATCAGCAATTATGCCTTGTATTTAGCCTAACCGACTATATGCAACAATTTGTATATGAATACCCCGTAAATACCCTTTTGTATGTTTGCAATGTTTGAAAACGCGTTATAGTCCAGCAAAAACATGTTGACCTGGTTATCTATAACCTTGGATCTTGATACCTAATAAGTAACTCCCCAAAATGGGTCGCAGCGGAATAAAATCCAGGGAGTTTTACTTCAAGATCAACACGCTCAAGATATTTTTATAAGAACGACACAAAAGTCGTTTTTCTTTAAATTGATACATTGGATTTAAACAAAAGTACTTTATTACATTAGCTTTAGCTTTACTTGTTCTTTGTTTAATATTACCAAACTGATAACTATGATTTCCAAAAACATGATGCCCACAATATATCTTTAACAGTGCAATCCTTATCTTTATTCCAATGCATTCTTGGCACCTCGTGGCCTTTGTCCTCTGAAAACATTGCTTAAAACGTCAACAAAAATGTTGGTGAATTCATCAGGTTTATGTTATTTTCAATTTATGCAGGAACCGCTAGACTTTCCCGTGATGTTATATCATACTTTTGCACCTATACTTTCTCACATTAACAGTTTTCTGGTTTTGCCAATCTAAGAATACTGGTCACGTTTGAGATTCAGTGTGGGGAGTTGGAGGTGATGCTGGTGGTGAGCCTTGTGACGGTGTGTCCGTTGAGGAGGGGGGGTTGTGGCGGGGGTGGAGTGGGGTGGTATTGTTGTTCTTGGTTGCAGAGGTGTGGGGTGGTTGGGCGGTTGGTTGGGGGGGGTGGAGAGGGGGGGTGTTGTTCGGTGGTTGGGAGGGGGGGGGGGGGGGGGGGTGGGGGGGAGGGGGGGGGGGTTTGGGGGTTGGGGAGAGGGTGGGGGTGAAGGGGGTGCGTTGTAGGGGGTAGTTGGGGAGGGTGGTTGGGGGGGGGTGTTAGGGGTTAAGTCTTGGGTTGGGGTTTGATATTGTAATTGTGAGGGCTGGGGTGGGTGGGTGGGCTGGGTGTCTGGGTGATTGGCTGTTGGGTGGGGTAGGGGGGGGGGGTTGAGGGGGGGGGGGGGGTGTTATGGAGTGGTTGGGTTCAAAGTCACTTTTGAGGTGGCCACGTTTTCGCACAGCGCAGTGACTTTTGAAAGAGATGTATAGATGTCTTTTTTGGTTTTGGTTTATTATGTTTTAACACCTGATCTAACACTCTGTCGTTCAACATCCTAAGTGTACGCTGTTGATCTTGAAGTTACACGCCCTTGGATCTTTATTCCGCTCCGACGCTTGGACACATCATTGTCCAAATTTTGGTCAGAACTTTCTTGTTCCCGGGTGTTGATGGTGGTGTGGGTTAGGTGGGTGTATTTCGGTGTTGTTGTGAGGTTTGATGTTGGGGTGATGCGTAATTCGGTAACGCCAAGATGTGGAGGTTTTTAATTTCCATTTTAGAGGCGTTTCTTAATATTATAGACTTTTCTGCGGGCGCTTAACCGTTCTCTCTCTCTCATCACATAATGCAGTTGTTTATAATTTTATTAGTGTATTTAAGTATTTAACAACTTACATCTATGCAGAGTAATGACAGAGTTCGTTTGATAATGTATTTTATAAATGCTTATGGTAGGGATTTCAGTTCATTAAGGTTTCTATGATTTAGATAATGGGGTTGTTTCTCAGGAGGGTTTGGGGGTTATATGAGGGTGTTTGTTATCTGTGTTGTGTTTAGGTTTTTGTTTTATCGTTTCTTTGGTTTACTTTAGTTACATTTACTGTGCAAATTCAGTACTCGACAGAACGAATGCACATGGTATCGCTATAAGAGAGAGAATGTAGGGTCAATAGATCATTGTTTTTTTATGAACTGCAGACTTGCCGTTATAACCGTTTTTTTCAAAAACATTGCATACATTACAAACAGGCGTTTTTTTTTACGGGGGGCGCTATTATAAATTGTCATTAATACGTATAAATATAATTTTAGGTGTAAAACAAAGCATGTTTTTCTGTCATATTTTCTTTGTATCTCACCACTCTACAATATTAATGCTTAATGTATGTACTAATGACATCAATAAGAATTCTCTAATAATGAAATTTTGGAGATATGATCTCTGAAAACATAGAATATCACTAAAAATCACTAGGATGTCTGTTAAAAATATGTCTACAAAATACAAAATTACAGTAATCACACTACACAAAAAAATTACAGGTGTTTATAAAGGTGAAAAATCTCCATGATTAGAAATAACACAGATAAACTTCCGCAAAATCACGTTTAAAGTAGAGATCGTCTATGAGAATAAACCTCCTTAAACTTATGAATAGATAATGTGTTTTCTCGCGATTCCCTATTGTTGTAAATGTGAAAGTAACTTATCGTAAGCTTACTGACTGTCATCCTCATGATGTTGACCTGATAACAATTGAATATTAATGTTGTGTAGCGCCGCGTGTATATATGATTTATATCTCTCAGCTTCTCGCGTCTGTTCGGCCTTATACGCTTTTCTGAGGTCACACACAGTCGATAGTTCAAGAGGTCATGACACAGAGCAATTTGACCACAGCTGTACACCTATTTACATTACCATTTGTACTTATCCTGTTTTCCACTTATGTTACGAGGGAGTTAGGACATCTTGTGAAATCTTAAATTCTATAACAGAAGATCAGAAGTCAGGTTTCGTGTGTACTGTGATACCATTCTGTTATCATCCACCGAATCTCCAGGTTCTTACTGCGACCCTACTACTAACTCTTTCCTAGAATCAGTAGTGTTGGCAATCTGTGTACCCTTATACTACTCATATATTGTTATGTTATACCTATGATACGCACTGTGTGAGTCAGGAACGCAGATAGTTATCATTTACCGTATATTGTATTGTATGTCCCCTCTTGACAAGTAACACGACTGTAATCAGTGGGAGTGTCTAACGACCGAGCTAATCATGGTGTGAAGTGTGTCTCGTGATGATGGAATATTGAAGTTCATGAGGAGGTAGTCTGTCTGTATTTGTTAAAGTGTGTACAGATCACCTGGATGTAGAGTTTGACTAATTATTGTCTTTATTATTGTCTGTTGTGCTGTTTGTGAGTTTGTTGATATAAAGAACTCTTGTGATATCCCCTGTGAGTTGTGGCTCATACCATGCCGCGTTTTGAAGCTGTCCACAGGCTTATGGATCGTTAGTACGACCTGCTATTTGAGGATTCCACGTGTGCTTTCCGCCGTTAGTAAGATGTGGTGATCGCAAAATATTACATTATTTGGCATGCCGGTGCCTTCTTGGAGTTGGACCTGGGGATGCTGAGTGATTGTTGAGATTATTTGAGCCTGTATGTGCGCTACGGCAGTCATCATCGTCGTCCATCTATCCATAAAGTCATCACAACTTCCTCAGATACCTCTCCGCCATTACCTATATCATACCACCCAACATTAGCCTACATATGTTGTGGGATCTCTGGGATCCGAGCTGCTGGTGGGACTGGTACTTAGGCAGAGAGAGCACTACCATTCCTGTTCATGAGACTGTGAAGATACCTGAGTTTTGTTTACCGCTTCGAATCGAGGCCCTCGAGGGGACCGTGTCGTACTACTCCTGGTCTTGGGATACCCTGAGGTGGGGAGACGTTAGGCAGTAGTGGGTCACTGCTAGGCAGGGTTGGACCTGCCACGCTAGGGCAGACTTATGGATTTGTGATATGTTAGATGCAGACTCTCCAGGACTGCAGGAGTTTCTGACGGAGTTAGGCTATGGTATTAACGGATAATTGGGCATGAACTTGTAGGAGCCACCAGGAGGATTGCCACGACCACACTAGCGGGGGTTCAAATCAGAGGAGTTACCTGAGTTGACTACTACTGTTGTCTCAGGAGGATGAGATCATTTATTCTTCAGTGAGATGATGCACGACATGACCGCGCGCTATTAGAGCCCGACGTCAACATGGTGTACGGGAGAGGCCATTCCCATAGGACGCACTTGCCCTTCTGTGGGAGGAGGAAGGCCAGGAGTATCTCGTTGCCGCTTGGGCATAGTCGATGGATGCTTGTGATCAGAGTACTTCTAAGGGCATATTACTTTGGACTACGGTCATGGCTCAGCAGTCCTGTGATTACTGTGTTGCTGGCAAAGCAGACCGTAGGAGACAGACGGTTGTGATCTACAGAACTGCTGTGAATGCAGTCATCGGAGACAGAACGACAGTTGAGTAGAGACAATAAAGATAGTGAAGAGCCTCAAGATCAGATGATCGAGCTTCAGAGAAGCATGGACTGCTAAGGATCCTATCAGGGCACAGTGCTACCAAGGAGGCCCTGTAGTAGAACAGTTCTTTGCTGGGTTATGACTGTAGCTACTGTGCAGTCTGTTAAGTATTATGGGTTATTCCCAGCTAGCAGACTGTATAGATTCTTTTTGTTTTGTCTAGCTTATTAACCTTCTTGGGGTTTTAGAAAAAGAGTCTTTTTGTTCATGTATCGGCTACTTTGTTCAGCCTACTATGTATTTACGAGTATATCTCGGCTAGTTTGGCCTTTGGTTTTTTGTCTTGTAAACTAAGTGTTGTGATTTCATTTGTATTTAAACCTAATCATGTAGTATTTTCACCAACGTTATATATGGAAAGGATGGATTATGTTCTATTTGAAATCGAATTTTGATTGTGAAAAATGAATGTCGATTTGTAATTTAAATAATCTTGTGTATTTCACCATGTGTTGTGATCTCGTTTATTTTATTTGTATACATAAGGGTTTTATGGGTTAGATTTTTTTTTTAATCTTACGGGTATTATGTTTTCTTGTGATTTAAGAAATGCACCAAGTGGAAGGCCCCGAGCGTTAAAACACAGGTGCATCACTACACCAGTCAAGAGGAAACTCATACCACCACATTCGGTCAACCAAGTGCCCCATCTTCAGGCCATGATCGACGAGGGTGTCACTGCTGTATTGGCAACACGTGCTACGACCCGAAATGGCGATGATAGCCATACCTCGGGAACAGGTTGTGAGAAGGATCTTGAAGCTGTTCGGAGTGCCACTTTCAAGACTTCTGAAATGTCAAAACCTTATCTTCAGGGGCACAGAAGGAGTGGTCGAATTGACCCAATGGTTTGAGAGGATAGAAGAAACCAGTTGTTTCGAATCATAAGTAGCTGCACCAATGGGAATCAAGTGAAGTTTGCCACTTTGTACTCTTATGGGAATGGCCTCTATCATGGTGGAAGTCACATGTTTGGACAAGTGACTAATGATGTTGCATATGACATAAATGACGTGGACTGAACTGATGAAGAAGATGGACAACTAAATATTTCCGAGGTATGAATCAAGGAAGATTGAGCAGATGGTGGAATCCTTAAAGTAAAATGTACCGATGTGGTAGCCTTACAACCATACCGTTTTCCAGGATACTGGCATTGCTGATATTGTGACAGGATGTTCCCTGAAGAGAACTGACAAAATTGAAAGATATGTCGGTGGGGATTCCAGACCTGATTTACTAAGTGTTGTGGCATCGATGCACCGAAATCCATGCAAGAGAGGCTATTGAGGATGGCCGGACTGAATTAAGGATAGGAGAATTAAAACAACTTTATGCTGGAGCGTATCAATCATTTCAATAAGATAATTATAAATTAGCTTACTTAAGCATTGTCACAACAAGGCACGAGATCAAAACCATGTTATGTTGAGAAGAAGGAGTCTCCTTGGCGGCATGACTCTTCAAAATCATAAGTAGTAACGAGAAGAATAATGAGATGTTAGTCAATCGCGTTCCAAAGGTAAGTGCCAAAAGGCGGCACGATCCGAGGTGACCAGTTAAAGTCGTTTTCCCATCAACTGGAAAACTTTAAAACGATGGATTACAAAATCAAATATTCAATTCAAGAGCATAAGAAGAGTGTTCAAACTTGGAGTCGAAAGTCAAAATAACCAGTGGACATGGACAAACTACGCCCGAATTTCAATATCATCAAAAGAGATTAAGGTAAAGTGGAGAACAGTCGAAGTAGTTAATCGTAAGAGATAAAAAATAGCCCATATGCATATGTATCCTTATATAATACCAGTATCAACGCTTAAGGGTGTAAATGAGAAATCAAGAAATACGCGAAAATCAGAGTGATCAATATTTATATAACTGACCGATATAAGGAAATCGTAGAAGCATTATGATAGACTATATAGCGAAATATAACCAAGTTTAAATACTCGTGACCCATGTAATAGAAGCAGAGTGCAATAGAGTGCATATAAGAATCTAGGAGCATGCGCGCGCGGAATATCGAAACAACGATGTAAGGTCTTAATGTTTTTGAAAACAGTTATAGTCCAGGTTTTGAAAACGACCTAGTTCGCTATAACTTGAGCTCTGACACCAATTTATAACACCCCCAAAATCACAACGCAACGGAATACCACTTGGCGTGTTACTTCATAGCATAAAGTACAAGTTACAGAAAATGACTCTAAGCGAGACATTTTGGAAAGTTAACCATTCGGTAATTTTTATAAAATATCAGAGTTACAACAGGTTCCAATTGCAATGTAATATAAAACATTTTCAAAACGTTTATCGAATGGTACTCAAATTATATAAGCCTTCAAAAATCCTATCGCGCGGCTCAAAATACTCCCAAGGTACTCTAGCTTGCCAAATGAATAACTGGAAAAAATACATGCAAAACGTCAACAATAAGTTGGTGAGATTCATGGGTGTAAGTTAAAAGCACGTATTGAAATAATTCAAGAAATATTTCAGTAAGGAAAAAGAAGCGTTACACATTTAAAAGTTATTAGTTCCGAAATCCATGTAGTGATTCTAAATCAAGAATTGTTCAGTAATGGACCACAAATGACTTAAGTAGTGTAGACAAGAGAAACAGATTCACCAAGTCTAAATGAAATATATATTATTGCGCTAAGCTCATGACATCGAACCTTAACATGCATTACGATCCAAACCAAAAATCTAGGTTTGTGCCCCAAAACAGATACAGATGCTGCCAAACATCCTACGAATTTTCTTCAAATTTTAAATGCGTCAATGGTTATCTAGATAAACACAGTCAATATCGGGGTAATGGTAAATCCCGATAGATCTATCCAGCAACACTCGCGTTTACTACATTAGTAACTAGCGGTTTCGTGATAAAAGGGGACTTAATGGCAAGGGGTACTTAGGCAATAATATGATCGGGAATAACATACAATTGAAAAACAGTTATGTCCTATTTAAAACAAATAATGTGTTCAAAAATCATGGTTTCATATATAGGTATTCAATGACCTCAATCATGTAGTAAGAAAATCAAGCTTTAGTAAATTCATGAGAGAATAACAACCATGTAAACATAAATGTTTTTAGATAATTATGTAGTAGCAATTAAAAACTTTGGTAAAACTAGTCATGTAACGCTTTATTATTAGAAGAAATAAAGAGTTTACATTGATAAAACGGCATGTAGTCTCACCCCGATAAACAGTTTATGAAAAACCTTAAAAGATAAAAGATGGGCTATGAAACCTCACCAAGAAACAATGAAGTATCGATCGAGGAAATTCAACAAGGATCAGAGACCGGCGAAACGTCTCACCAGGGACTATAATAAATGGTGCGCGTCGTTTATAAGAATATATTTATAAGAAAAATGCATAAAATGCATATGTATGTAAAATATATATATTCCGACATATATGAAATTTTATATAGTAGAATCCATGAGTGCGCCAAATTTACTTATTTATACTCACTAAAATGATCCGCCTTATGTCTAACTTCATTTTAACCCATTCCGACTAATATGTAACTTTAATGAAAATTACCCATTTTGACCCATTATAAAGATTAAGACATTTAGATGCGAACGAAAGTGAATGACTCACTTATTAGTTACAGATTCAGTTTTAGTTAATATATTTTACGCCTAATCATTTGCTAAAACACTAATTGATTAATCTTAAAATTTTTGCCATGTTGACTTTTATTATAAATTTTCTTAAGTCTGACCCGTCCAAAACGACCGGCTAGATTAAGTTTTCAAGACTTGGACTCTAAAACATTTTGATGTAAAACGACGTTTCAGACAACTTTTTACTTTTAGCTGAGACCCGAAACCCAACAGAAAATGACCAAAATACCCCTGCAAGTTTCTGCAATATTTCTTTCGTTTTCTATCTAAAAATTGTAGGATCTAATCCTAAGGCTTTTCAACAGTTAACTACACTGTTTTCAGCCTTAGTTTTCCTCGGGCTGTGGGATAGGTAATCACAGGCAATTAAACAAACTTTTTAGTTTTACCCGAGACTCAAAACTCCACAGAAAATGACCAATATGCCCATTACGATTCTGCAACAACTTAAAAATTCAGCGAGTGCTGATTTGGTTTTTATAGTTTTTCGAAATTTCAATACGGCCCGCAAAACTGTTCGGTTTTAAGTGTTGTGATTGTACACAGTTCCATATATCGTATAGAAACTTATGGACATTCCTCTACCATTATACTTAAGGACATAATTTAGATTTTGGAAAAATTTACCCAACAGGAAATCGACATCGACAAACTTTATGCAGTAAAAGGGACACTTAAAAACTCGCCAATCGTTAGTTTTCGCACCCTAACAAGCTTCAAAAATACAACTATCTAACACTATCTCCTGTTCCACAACATCTCCAATTAATAATCCAACCTCAATACACAACATACACAATGATCCATGGATTCTAAATATAAAATTACACACATGCACTGCAATATCAAAACTAATCAATACAAAAATGTTTAGAGAACACTTACAAACACAATGAAATGGAAGAAAATTAAAGACACACAAAACCCTCTTGGGTTTTACCTTTTTCCGACACCATAACTACATCCATAAATAATACCCCACATTGATTTTATAACTTCCAAACTCTTATAGATCAAACCATCTTTACACCAATTGTACAAATTTTAATTTAAACCTTTAAAAATCAAAAATAGAAAAAAATCAAGAAACTATTGTTGCATTGGATTTTTGTGTTGGGGATGATAGTAGAAGTGTTTTATGGTGGTAGATGATCTTGGATGATGGTGAATCATGGTGGTGGTGTGGTGTCGAATGGTACAGAGAAGAGAGGGAAAGCCAGAAAAACATTACTGTGTTTTATTGATGTCGATCTTTATAAGAAAAAAGATAAAGTGATTGTTATGGGGTTAGGTTATGTTAAAAAAAGCATGTGAGGGGTATTTGGGGCCGTGATCTCTTATTATTTTTGAGGCCATTACCTGTATTATTTGTAATAGTTAGGCCCCCATATCGATTTTATAAAAAGGTTTGCGTTTTAAAGAAAAAGTTATATTTTAAAAATGGATCCGGGCTAACAAACGAGGCGAAAAAAAAAAAATACTAAAATAGAAATAATTAAGCTTCCTATGCTAAAAAAGAAATTATCGATAAATATCTGAAGCACGACATGCAAATAGCCAAAAACGATGATTATTACCAAATCGGCTAACGAGTAAAACACAAAATTTTTATTCAAAGCAAAAATAGGAACGGAGTCGAGGTTTAATAATGATCGTAAAATACGAGATGTTACAGCCTTCCCACCTTAAGGGAGCACCGCTCGGTGCTCTATTCGACTTATTTCCATAGGCACCCTTTCTTTCTTTGCGACGGTTGTTTTGTTAACATTTTGAAAAATCATATCACATATTAAAGTCGAAAAAAAGTTCAATAATAGCCCATTTTGTACAAAAAAAGAAAATATTGATAGCGATTAGAAGAGTAAAGGCAATGAATGATTCGTACGGATGTATTACTTGTTAAAAGAGACGCACGCCATGTTGGATACACATTTGGAAATAATTAATGAACAAATACGAACGAAGGATGTCCAAAGACTCATTAGTATGAGATAATAACGATATAATAATTAGATGAACGAAGATAATGAATTATTCGTTACAAAAAGGATTACAAATCGAAAAGGAAAGTTATTTGTACGATATTCCATTCACTTATGCCCCTCATTTACAAATCGTATTTCATCCAAAGGCGTTTTCCCAATCCATGTAAATAAGAATTAAAAATTTATGGTTCAGTGATTTATAATTTCTTTATTCAAATGAATAGGCGTCCTAATTCATTTCAATAGATATTATAAATTAGCCTACTTTAGTCTTGTACACAACAAGGCACGAGAGCAAAACCATGTTATGGTGAGAAGAAGGAGTCTCCTTGGCGGCAGGACTCTTCAAATTCATAAGTAGGACGAGAAGAATAATGAGTGTAGTCAATAGCGTTCCAAAGGTTAAGTGCCAAAAGCGGCACGGATCCGAGAGGTGACCAGTTAAAGTCGTTTTCCCATCAACTGGAAAACTTTAAAACGATGGATTACAAAATCAAATATTCAATTTAAGAGCATAAAAAGAGTGTTCAAACTTGGAGTCGAATGTCAAAATAACCAGTGGAATGGACAAACTACGCCGAATTTCAATATCATCAAATGAGAATAAGGTAAAGTCGGGAAAAAGTTCGAAGTTAATCGTAAGAGATAAAAAATAGCCCATATGCATAGGTATCCTTATATATTACAGTAATAACGCTTAAGGGAGTAAATGAGATTATCAAGAGTATGCGGAAAATCTGAGTGATCAATGATTTATTATAACGGACTGATTTAAGTTATATATGTAAGATGTCATAAGATAAACGTAAGAGAGCGAAATCATAGCCAAGTATTAAATACTCGTTACCCATGTAATAGAAGTAGATATGCAAAAGAGATCATATAAGGGATCAGAGAGCATGCGCGAGCGGATTTTGGACAACGGTGAAAGACTCTTAATATTTTTTGAAAAACGTTATTGTTATGGTTTGAAAACGACCCTAGTTCGCTTAAATGAGCTCTGATATCAATCTATTAAACACCCCAAATTCACAACGCCCATCGGAATACCACTTGGGGTGCTACTTCATAGCATAAAGTACACGTTACAAAACACGACTCTAAGCGAGACATTTTGGAAAGTCAACCATTCGGTAATTTTTATAAAATATCAGAGTTACAACAGGTTCCAATTGCAATGTAATATAAAACATTTTCAAAACGTTTATCGAATGGTACTCAAATTATAAAGCGTTCAAAAATATATCCGTCCGACTCAAATGCTCCCAATGCTCAGCTAGCAAAATGATAACCTGAGAAAATACATGCCAAAAAACGTCAACAATAATGTTGGTTGAATTCATGGGTTTAAGTAAAAGCGAGTATTGAATTAATTCCAAGACAAATTCGTAAAGAAAAGAAGCATTACAACCATTTAAAAGTATTAGTTACGATATACAAAGTAGTGATTACATAGATCAAGTATGTTCGTAACTGGGTCTCCACAAGACTTAAGTGGTGTAGCAAGAGAAACAGATTCACCAAGTCTAAATGAAATATATATTATTGCGCTAAGCTTATGAAACCGAACCTTAACATGCATTACGATTCCAAACCCAAAAAATCTAGGTTTGTGCCTAAACGATACAGATGCCGCCAAACTATTCCTACGAATTTATCATTCAAATTTAAATGCGGTCTCAGGGTTATCTAGAAACTACAGCCCAAACCGGGGTGGTCAATCCTGATAGATTTATCCACCATTACACGTGTTTATACACTAGTAAACTATCGGTCATGATAAAAAGGGGACTTAATGGCAAATGGTACTTAGGCAATAATATGATCTGGAATAGCATACAATTGAAAACACTTGTGTCCTATTTAAAACAAATAATGTGTTCAAAACTCACGATTTCATATATAGGTATTCAATGATCTCAAATCATGTAGCAGCAAATCAAGCTTTAGTAAATTAGGAGAAACACATGTAACACACATGTTTTTAGAAATCATGTCGTAAGCAAGTAAATGCTTTGGTAAAAATAGTCATTGTAACAATTAGGTAGTAGAAATTCATGAGTCTTACTGATTAATAAAACGAGTATGTATTCTCATCCCGAAAATAGTTTATGAAAACCATTAAAAGTGAAAAGATGGGGCTATGAATTCTCCGAGAAACAATGAAGTATCGAACGAGAAATTCAACAAGGTGAGACCAGCGACAACGTCTCACCCGGGACCTATAATAATGGTGCGCGTATAAGAATATATTTATAAGAAAAATGCATAAAATGCATATGTATGTAAAATATATATATTCCGACATATATGAAATTTTATATCGTAGAATCCATGAGTGCGCCAAACTTACTTATTTATACCCAATAAATTGATCGCCTTATGGTTTTTAACTTCATTTTAACCCATTCCCGACTATTATGCAACTTTAATGAAAATTACCTATTTTAACCCATTATAAAGATTAAGATATCGAACAAAAGTGAAAGACTCACTTATTAGTTGTAAATTCAGTTTTAGTTAATATATTTTACGCCTAATCATTTGCTAAAACACTAATTGATTAATCTTAAAAATTTCGCCATGTTGACTTTTATTAAAAAGTTTTCAAGACTCGGACTCCGAAACATTTTGATGTAAAACGATGTTTCAGACAACTTTTTAGTTTTAGCTGAGACTCGAAACCCAACAAAAAATGACCAAAATACCCCTTCAAGTTCCTACAGAAACTTTATTTTTTCGAACTAAAATGTAGTATCTAATCCTAAGCTTTTCAACCCGTTAACACACGTTTTCAGCCTTAGTTATCCTCAAGGAAAGATAAAACGACATTTTAAACAACTTTTTAGTTTTACCCGAGACTCAAAACTCCACAGAAAATGACGAAAATGCCCATTTACGATTCTGCAGCAACTTAAAAATTCAGCGAGTGCTGATTGGATTTTTATAGTTTTTCGAAATTTCAAACGGCCGCTAAACGTTTGTTTTTAAGAGTTATGAAACGATCCATATATCGAATAGAACCTACGGACATCCTCTACCATATTCTTAAGGACAAATTCAGTTTTGAAAAATTTCGCCCAACCGAAATCGACACGCAAACTTTCTGCAGTAAAAGTGACACTTAAAAACTTCGCCAAACGTTATTTTTCGCACCCAACAAGCTTCAAAATACACCTAGCTAACCTATTCTCGTCACTAAACATCTCCAATTAATATCCAAACATCAATACAGAACTTAGCCACATTAATCCAAGGGATTCTAAATATAAAATTACACACTTGCACTGCAAATTATCAAAATTAATCAATACAAAAAGGTTTAGAGAACACTTACAAACACAATGAAATGGAAGAAAATCAAAGACACGCAAAACCCTCTTGGGTTTTACCCTTTGCCAAACCACAACACATCCAAAAATAATAACCCCAACTGATATTTTACTCCAAATCTTGTATAATTACTTGTAATCAAAACCCTTCTTGTACACAATTGTACCAGAAAATTAATTTAAACCTTTAACAAATAAAAAAATAAGAAATCAAGAACATGTGGTTTGCATGTTTGATTTTTTGTGTTAGGGCAATTGCTTAGATAGTTAGAAGTGTTTTTATGGTGGTAGATGATCTTGGTGGGAGGGGGGTATGATGGTAGGGTGGTGTCGAATGGTACAGAGAAGAAAGGGAAAGCCAACAAAAACCTTACTGTGTGTTTAATTGATGTCGACTTATAAAAAAAATAAAAGGGATTGTTTGGGTCGGTTATGTATAAAAAAGAAGGGAGGGGTATTTGGGCTTGATCTCTTATTATTTTTGAGTCCATTACCTTTATTATCTAGTAACTAGTTAGACCCAATATCGATTTTAATAAAAAGGTGCGTTTTAAAAGAAAACGTTTTATTTTAACATGGATCTGGCTAAAACGCGGGAAAAATAAAAAAAAATACTAAAATAGAAATAATTAAGCTTCGAGCGACTAAAAAAGAATATTATCGATTTCTAAATGCTTTAACGGATTTAATTATCTGTAAGCACCACATGGCAAAATTAGCCAAAAAACGACGATTTTTACCAAATCGGCTAACGAGTAAAACACAAAATTTTTATTCAAAGCAAAAATAGGAACGGAGTCGAGGTTTAATAATGATTGTAAAATACGAGATGTTACAGCCTTCCCACCTTATGGGAGCACCGTCCGGTTTTGCTCTATTTAGACCCTTTCTCAAATAGGGTGTGCGACGGTTGATACACATTTGGAAAAATTCATATCACATATTACAAGTCGAAATAAGTTCAAGATAGCCATTTGTAAAAAAACAATAATGATAGCGATTCGAAGAATAAAGGCGATGAATGATTCTTACGGATGTATTACTTGTTAAAGAGACACACGCCACGTCGGAAATAATCAAATGAACAAATTACGAACCGAAGGAAGTCTAAAGACTCATTCGTATGAAGATAATAACGATAATGATTAGATGAATGAAGAAAATGAATTATTCGTACAAACGGATTACAAATTGAAAGAAAGTTATTCGTACGAATGCCATACACTTAAGCGCACTCATTTACAAATCGTTATTTACA
>BQNB010021087.1:14628-26842 GCA_026074375.1 Tanacetum coccineum | reverse complement strand
ATCTCAAACTACCCTAATACATCTATTAACTCACTAATCTTGCCAACAACATAAGAATCATAACTTCTAATTTATTTCATGGATTCTCAAACATAATCAACCTACATGCAAGTATATATAAGATTAAACAATACAAAAAGAATAGTTAGAAGCTTACAACGCGAAATCAAGAGAAGGAAAATCAATTCTATCAAACCCTTGAGGGATTGATGTTTGGCCGACCACAAGGAGGGACAAAGGAGACCCAAAAACTTTAATCTTCTACACCAAACTTGTTTAAAAACACTAATAATCAACCCCTTGTTACTCCAATATGCGTTAATTTGATCAAAACCCTAAAACCCCAAAATCTTTAAAATCAAAAACTTGAGAAAAACCAATTGCATGTGGGTTAATCTTCAAAGGGATGATGGGGATTAATGTAGGAGTGATGTAGGAATGATTTGGATGTGATGGAAGAAATTTTGGTGATGATCTTGATGGTGGTTGATGTTGTTCGACGAACACAGTGAGAGGAGGAAGAGGGGAGTCGAATTTTTTTGTCTGTGTGTGTGTTGGATCCGGTTATAAAATAAAAGAATGGGCTTTTATAATTTTTTTTTTATCAAAGTATACTTGGGCTTGGGTTTATAAAGAAAAATATTAGGGAGTGAGTGTTGGTGATGGGCTGCCGAACCAAAGGGAAAAAGAGAGGGGCTTTGGCCCTATTTTTGTCTAACTAATATTACCCATTAACCTCGGGCCTAATAACCTATTCTAGTCCGATACTTTTTCCTATGCCGTGATTTTTGTCTCGGGTGAAATTTAAAACACAAGAAAGACATTTATTACAAAAACAAAAATAATTAGGCACTCAAGGCCCGTTTACGGAGTCGTTGATTTCTCAATTATAAAAACGGATAATTTAATTTGTAGGACTCGCGAGGGTTTTAAAAGTGACGATTTTAATAAAAATTGATTGAGATAATAAAATGAATTATTTAGAATTTAAAAATTAATTATAAATTCAAATTAAGTAGTGACCTTAAATACGGAGTTTTACAACTATATTTCTTCCTCCTTTTTTTTTCTTTTTCTCTTTTTCCATTTTTTTCATAATACATAAAAAACCTCGGTTTGATTCCACGGTCTTCACTTTCATAATTTATCTGAATAATCTTTTCCTTGTAGCACTTCTTCATCGGATATAATTCATAATAGCGAAAAGTAGCGAAACTTACGAGCTACATATTTTCCCATTGCTTTATGTAATTTCCCGACCATTACAGAGATAGAAAAATTTCACTTTGACACAGGAAATACAAGACTTTACACGAAAGCAACTAGCAACATACAGAAATAGGCTTATCTACACGGTAGGCTAAGGTGTAACGAAACATATAATATGGTATACAAAAAGAAAGGAATGGCTCAACAGGTTATTCTAGGGGATTTTACTCTAAAAATAAGAGTAATCAAAGGTTACACGGGAGTTAACTAACTAGTGAAGTTAGTTATTTTTATGACATGTAGGCTATTTGGTTTAATCCTAGAAATTTATCAGTTGAACATGTTCTTCCATCTAAATCCATAGTGCTAATCATGGCGGTCTCGAGTGATATACCAGGCCAAGTTCTAAAGTCCACTACATCACCGACATACTCATAATTTTGTGGAGTTTAGTAGACAGTTAGAAACGGAATAGGCTTAATTCTCATAATATGTATCAAGGGTTATAGTGCGCTAGGTAATGTAACTAGTGATTTTTACAAAATTCATGCTGAAAATTTTTAAATTTGGCCTATTTTTAAGCACTTTGCATGTTATTTTATAAAAAAGAAGACAAGTACGTTCTAATTCTCCACCCCCCCCCCACTTAATTTATACAATGTTTTTGTTGTATAAATAAAACAATTAAATAATATAGGAAATAGAATTAGAATGAGGAACTCCCTTGATATTTTGCCTGGGATGATTCTCCAACTTGAGTTCTTGAGCAAAAAATGTGTTGAACAGCCGTCTTGAGATTTTAAGACTCTAACACTTTAAGATTTCTAGATTTATAAATATTCCATCAATGTTGTCATTTCGTTCAGAAGGTCCTGTATTAAGCATAAGAAAACAAGTGCAACTCCATCTCTGGTGTATTCGTTTGGTTAGACTCGAAATAATAACCTAAAACTGTACAGGAAGTCGATACATCATATCCATACCCTAAGATACCCCATATTGATACCTGTATACGCTGTATTCGTTTAATGAATACGTCATATAGACTGTACTGAAAATAAAGACTGGATAACGTCGAGATAGTCAATACGATGTATCCATGAGGTTTGGATACGTCGTATAGACAATCTGGGAAGACAGACTCGATAAGAAATTGAAAATTACATTCCGGGTTGTCTCCCGGCAAGCACTTTTATTTATAGAAAAGTCTTTAAGTTAGACTTGCCCCAATTTAGTCCCATCCTTATAAAACAACTTAGGGTCGAACGGGATGCCAAATGGCACATACAAATTTTTAATAACAAAAATTAATGGCATCCCTTTGTTAAAACATTGACTAATCATGATTTTAATCATTAAAACAAAATCTTTTTTAGCGAAAGATTTACCTGGTGTGTCATGATTTGTTTCAATGTTTTCATCAAACTCAATAGGAGTGGTGTCTTTGCTTATGTAAATAACACTATCCATTGGTTTGACATCAATGTTCTCCGAACACGATTCAACATTGATTTCAACATGTTTATTTACCGGTTTCGGTTTTAAATTATTGATAGGAATTAATTTATAAGAAGACGAATCCTTGTTATATATAAAAGTATAATCCTTGTCCTCGGAATCAGAAAATGATATGTGAAAATAAATGTCAGATTTAATTACATTGTAAATACTTACAGTTGGCTTGGAAGAAACATTCAGATTTGATGTCGATGCATCATTGTAGACGATAGCTGGGAAATCTGTCTAAAAATCTATAAAAAGAACAAAATCATCACAATATACATCACCGTATGTGGCATTTTCCTAATTAAACGTCTCATCACTCCCTCGAGCTTTATCAGCCATAAGCTGGATATACTCTTCCATCGTGATGTTGGGTTCGTCCATTTCATGTAATGAATTGCTACGAAGAAAAAGGTTACGCCGTATTAATGACCGAGTCGAATACGCTGTATTGGTTTAGAAAAAATTTATACGCCGTATCAAATAAATTGAATACGCCGTATTAAGTATTCGACTCAAAAAGTTACAGTAGGCTGTAACATTGCACACAAACACACAATATGCAAAATATACAATGCATGAATATAAACACACAAATAAGCACACAAATATTCAATCTAAACTAAAACAGTAATAAATAAGAATTAAACAACTTCACTCTCCGGCAACGGCACCAAAAACCTGATGTGCTGTCGTGTAGGGTCAATTATTTGATTATTAAGTTTTACATTTATATTTAGCCGACAAACCTAAAACAACACTTTAACGAGCAGTGTACCCGGTCAAGATGGAGTTCGCGGTAAGTAGGGTGTCGAACACTAAGCTAGAAAATTAATCCTATATTCTATCAGTATTTTAATTAGTTATTTTGGTTAACTATGGCTAAGTAGTTGTCTAATGAAATGGGGATTCAGGCCTGAGAGACTGGACTGGTTTGGTGCTGGACAAAAACCATTCATTACACACTAAACATAAAAGTTTTGAAGATTGAGAAGATAGAAAAGTGGTACAAGCCAAATGATAGAAAACTAAATTGCCATATTAAATCCGGTTCAATGCTGGTTTGTTTGTTTTAGTGCAATGATTTACTTATCTCGAAGCGGATATAATTCTTAAGATTGAGGGACATCATCCTACAGACTAGACCAATTCTACTATCACAATTAATGCATTCGTATAAGCAATCCTTTAGTTTATTTAATCAATCTTAGAGAATTAAGTAGTGGTGATCTGTTAATTCTAGCCGCAACGGGACTTTACCCACTATATTGTTTGCGGTGTTTTTAACTATGGTAGTCCACTATTCCACTATTTATTAGTTATTACGAGGATGATTGCTGAAACATAAACGGGTTCCCTCCGGTCCAACAACGCTCATATCAAAAGATAAAGATAGAACGTTATTTGATCTCCGCTATTGGTCTTCTAGTATAATCTCCGAGACGCATGCCGAATATCTGTGCGAGTATCATGGTATCAAGATTACTGGTCCATAAACCACTAGACCCCGTATGCATGGCCTAGGTCACATATTCAACACCTAACCAAGTATGAGGTGCTAAAACATCCATCCCAAACCACCATAACATACAGACTCTCTTATCAGGGTACGGTGTGTAGTTTCCAAAAATTGTGTGTGAGTGCTGGTGGGAGGTGTGTGTTGAATGATGGCTATTTTCGGCTGATGGGTGGGGAGAGACGAGTCTACTCACGCTGCGCGGAGTGTGTAGGCTGAGAGTGACGCCCCCCCATGCTATGTGTATAGAGAGTAGAGGAATTAGTGATGATCTGGAGGTTGGGTGGATGTTGGGGGAGTTGCGCAGTTTCGGGAGGGGTGTGTGCGGTCGGTGTGGGTCTGATCTCTATAGGCTCGAGATATAGAGAGGAGTAGCTCTCGTCTGTGTGGTGTGTGTGTGTGTGTTCGTGAGGGAGTGGGAGATTCTCGTGTCGCGGTTGGGATAGGGTGTCGTTGGTGTATGTGTTGTGTTGAGTGGGTGGAGAGTTTGCATGGTGGGGATGCCTTTTCTCTCCACTCTCCTATAGATCCGGCACGCTCTGCACCGCGCTCCGCGCGCGCGCTCTCGCTCACGAAATGAGAGATTTGGATTGGATTCGGGGGAGGTTGACGTCGTGCGAGCTTCGTTCAAATAAATATTATGTGGGATATACTATTTCTCTCTCCTAAGTTTTTACTTGTATTTACATATATCGTTCGAATAGTTTTTCATAGATATGGTCGTATGTAGTAGCATGGATACGCCGTATTGGGGGGGAATGGTCCAAACACGTTTTCTATTGAAGTCTTGGCGCTGATACGCCGCATCTCTTTAGTTGGATACGGCGTATTGATAAATTTTTAGAAATCTTCAAATGTCTTTGTTTTAGCTCCAATTTATGCGCCTTTTAGCTTATCTTCACAAAACACTCCTGAATTACTGCATTTATCAACTTTAAAGCGATTAAGTACCAAATAATGCAATAATTATATAAAAGTGGGCAAAATAGATGGGATAAATGATATAATAACGTGACGTTATTTGATGTCATCATTAGCCTACACCATGCAATCTAGATCTAGTTGAATGATAAATTAAACACATAATAGAAACCTATACATATATAAAGTGATAAACATAATTAACACGCAATGAAAGAGTAAATAATCGATATAAATAAACCAAACATTAAATTATCATAAACATGGCTAATACCTATAGGTATTAACCCATAGTCATTGTAACAATACATTGTATCATAGACGAACGATTAAGATAAACAAAACGTTATGCTAACCAACGCTTATAACAGAGTATAGAGATTACAAGATTTTTCCTATTGAATGGAGCCACTTGCAGGACCTTCTTTGCTTCTAAAATCGTTTGTAGATCGTACTTGGTGGTTAAGAGCTTCTAATGCATCTCAAAAACCGAATTTTAGTTTTTCTATTTATAGGCTCTAAAAACAGGTCAATACGCCATATTAGAGGGATTCGATACGGCGTATTAGGGTTACTTGGCGTGGGCTCCATGATTATTATATTCTACAATATTCATAAACCGCCATTGAATACGGCGTATAGGGTCTTCTGGATACGGCATATTGGGTGTAAACGTGCTTCTTTTTAATGTTGACCAAAGTATCTTATATGGCGTATGTGTTGTTGTGGATACGGCATATTCATCAAAGTCAGACAATGGTCTTGGATTCGTCTAAGTCTTGGGATACGGAGTATTTGTCTAGAATGATACATCGTATTCTTCTGATTTAGTAAACTTTCTTGAACTTCTTTATTTATGCTCCAAAACAAGTCCTTTTCTATATTCATACAAATAAGCGATTAAGTAACAAATCTTATACAAAACGAGCAATATAAATGGGATAAATGATGCCAATAATGTGACGTTATTTGATGTCATCACATGTGATCATCCTTCGGTTGATCGCCACTCTTCCATGATCCTGTGAGATCTCTTCTCCGTTAGTACTTCATCGGTTCTCTATTATTCTGGGGTTCCTTATTTCACATCCTTCTTGGTTTTACATTTAATATATAGTTATTCTACTTAAGTACATGTAAACCACGAGTTTCACCCTTTACTTATCATTATATTAGCCCATCTTATAGTTTTCTAAGACATACTATATATGTACATACACCACATATATAACCCATTCTAAAGTACATGCAAACCACGAGTTCCTCCTGCTACTTGTCATTCTAATAATAACGGTTCTTACCTTATTCTACGTATTACTAGTTTAGGAAAATTTTGACTTTTAAAATTTAAAAACCATAATTAGGGTTTTCTTACTCCTTTGAACTTTAAAAGCATGTGATTTAGGTAACAAGGAATCCTAAATCACAAGTTTTGTTTCCTTTTTGAGAAAAAAAATTATTATACCCTTTTGAATTAAAAAAATTATTTTTCTAAAACCACCGTTATGCTTTACATGTTTTAAAACCCTAGTTTTCATATTTAGAATCGAAGATTCCAAATTAGGTCAAATTGAAAAATTATAAGTTTATGTAAACTTCCTGTTTGGTCAACCAGATCCATATTTTGTCAATTTTAACAATCCCATCTGGTTATGATTAAATAGAATTGACCCACCTAGGGTTAGGTTTAACTTGGAATAGTTTTTTTGCTTCCCAGTAATTTTGTTTCTTTTATGATCAGTTATGATAACTTGGGGTTTTCATACCCGGTTTTAGCATATCTTTAGGAAAGTTTAGAACTTTCTAAAAATACATAAAACCCTAAATCATGAAACAAAGACCAAGATTACATGAAAAGAAAGTTCCAAAAAAGTCTAGTTCTTGTAATTATGACAATAAAGGTTTCCATATGGAATCATGAATCAAGGTTTTTTGTAGTAAATCGACACCCTCAAGGTTTAAATAAATCTTGTGTATTTTGATTAAAAAAATCCTAGATAATAAGCTGACACCGTTAAAGGTTCAAAAACCTTTGTGTATTTCGACTAGGTTTCATGTAAAACAAGAAATCAATATTAGGGTGGGATAACCCTAAGTTTCCAAAAATACAAAACCCTAAAAACCCTAACATGCAAGAATCAACCAAATACAAGCATAAAAAATCAAGATTTGATTTTTATAGAATATTAGCAATTACTAGGAACCCTAACTAGGTTATATATGTATAGGGTGGCTCTAATACTACTGTAGGGATTTGGTGGTCACCTACATGGCTCATAAAACATGGAAAACAGAAAATAAACAGAGCAAGCCATGCAGACCAAAACCTTAATAGTCACATCGCTATACAGTTATATAACCTAACTAAAACGTATAATGGGTGTTTAGAAAATTACTTATTGATCCTACTATGTGTAAGCTTCTTGACCTTTATCAGCTAAACGGAATGCCTTCTTTTTGAACTGGATGCTTCTCTTGAACTTCTAGGGCTTTGGGAATGATCACCGCATGGATTGCGTCAACTATCCACCAGTACGGCACATGTAGAACTAGGGTTACAAATGTATCGCAAGTTAAGAGAGTACGAAAACCAGGTAAAACCCTAGATTCGACTTCGTCAAGTTTCATCAAGTTGGATAAGTCAACTTAGGTTGATCGACCAAGGGTTTCGAACCCTTGGTTCTTTGGTCGGTCGATCAAGAAAGAAAGGGAGAGATTGAGAAGGATTTTTAGGGTTATGAGGAGTGTTATGAGAATTCTTTTGGAATATTTTTTATTTATAGGTTGCTAAGAAGAATTATAGAATACTTGTGGGACAAGTATTCAAGTTACAAAGATTCAAACTCCCCTATTGTGAGGATTCAATCAAAACGATCCAAACAACCCTATGGTTTGTTTGTTTGGGCATTTGTCATGTATTACCCTCTAATATTTATCTAGGATAAATGTTAGACTTTGGATAATTACCAATTAGTCCCTCAATGAAAATAACACCGTATTTTCATTTTTCTTTCATCTCATTCTATTTTGTAACTTGTTTCTCATTTTCGCTTGCATTGTTCTGTTTAGTGTGCACCCGTGTGACCTTTTGACATTTCTGCGAAGGTTATTTATGAAAGCCATTGTTTGATTGAACATTATCCTTTCACAGAGTTGCTTTGGTTTTATAATGATACCATATTTAGGTTTATACGTTAGTTTTATAATATTCTGGGTCATAGTAATACAAGAGGTATTAGAGTTGCGGTTCAACATATGTGAATGTAGGTGGCTCTTTAGTTCGACCATAATTCGACGATATTACTAGATCATCATATGTTGTTAGCCGTGTTTTTAATGTAAAGTGATGGTCATTATTATTCCTGAGCCTTGTATAGAAAAACATAGTTTTCGGGAATTATATAAGCTAATTGGGCCTAAGTTGGCCATAAGGCAAGTATATAAAGCCCTTTCCAAGTGTGGAGAGGGTGTTGCTCTTTTTCTATCTATGTGAAGTAACCATTTTCTTTCTAGTTCTTTCTCTCTCTAAACATCTCTCGCTCTCTAGAAATATCAAGAATTCATGTATGTGTATGTGTTTTGATAAGGCTAACATGTGGTATCTAAGCTCAAGGTTACTTAGTGTGTGTGGTTTGCTTAATTTAGCTTATTTCGAGCTTATCTTAGCTTATAAACACATGGCCTATTTAGGTTCTTGGTTAAAGGATTGAAAAGCTTGTTCTTTCTTGGTTATCTACTTCATAGCTTATTTGTTTCTTTAATTCGAAGCTTATTTTCAATTCAATCTACCTTATTTGAAGCTTAGTAGGTCATGGCTTATTTGCGTAGTGTTTAAGTTTTTTTGCTTCTTTAATTTGTCTATGTATTTTACTTTCCTTGTTAAAACCAGTCATAGATTATTTCCTAGGTTTTTCGTGGCTTTTTCATGGCTTATTTAGGAGATTGAGCTCATTTCGAAGCTAAGTTTAAGCTTCTTAGCTCTTGGGAGTGGTTTGTAGTTGTTTGAGACAGGGTTGTACTAGTTGTTTTGTTTGTTAGTCGTTTACTAGAAAGAAAACAAAAGATAGTACTTCTAGCGGTTTGTCCGTGGTCCCCTACAATGTGCAGCGGTTTAGGAATTGTCACAACGGTTTACCCACTTTTCTTTGGTAGCGGTTTGATCAAACCACTACTATAGCGGTTTACCAACAGGTTGTAGCGGTTTATACTATTTTCAAGGTTTATCTAATCGAAATTCTGTCAAAATTAAAAGTCCGCAGCGGTTTGTTCAAAATTCTTGATAGCGATTTGACTCAAAGCGGTTTGATAAAGAATTAGGCAGACTTACCCAGTCTCCTATTAGGCAGCGATTTGTTTCAAGATATTTCCAGCGGTTTGTTTCAAACTATTGCCAGTGGTTTACTAGCTTTTGGCAGCGGTTTACCAAAACAATTGCCAGCGGTTTACTACCATCATTGCCAGCGGTTTACTACCACTTTCACCAGTGGTTTACTTAACTTTTGGCAGCGGTTTACTAGTGATTGCTAGAGGTTTGATAAAAGGACTTAGGGAAATTACTATACTTTGACAAAATTTCATGAAACACAAGATTGGACAACGTCTAAGCAAAAACACTTAATTTTCTCTTGAACTTAAAAGACAATTACTTATCCACGGTTTCTTCTTGATTTTGTAAAATCCCGTAAAAGACTATTCTTTTCTCGGTTTAAATCATAGATTTGTAAAATATCATGGATTTCCAAGGACTTAATCACTTTAATTTCAATCAAAAGCTAATTAAAACAACTTACCACTAAAACGATCCTACCTAATCATTTCACATCATTTTTTACAATGTCGACTCAACAAGACATTTATGCAGTGGTTTACCCAGTCTCCTATTAGGCAGCGATTTGTTTCAAGATATTTCCAGCGATTTGTTTCAAACTATTGCCAGCGGTTTACCAAAACAATTGCCAGCAGTTTACTAGTTTTTGATAGCGGTTTACTACCATCATTGCCAGCGGTTTACTACCACTTTCACTAGCGGTTTACTTAACTTTTGGCAGCAGTTTACTAGTGATTGCCAGAGGTTTGATAAAAGGACTTAGGGAAATTACAATACTTTGACAAAATTTCATGAAACACAAGATTGGACAACGTCTAAGCAAAAACACTTAATTTTCTCTTGAACTTAAAAGACAATTACTTATTCACGGTTTCTTCTTGATTTTGTAAAATCCCGTAAAAGACTATTCTTTTCTCGGTTTAAATCATAGATTTGTAAAATCCCATGGATTTCCAAGGACTTAATCACTTTAATTTCAATCAAAAGCTAATTAAAACAACTTACCACTAAAACGATCCTACCTTATCATTTCACATCATTTTTTACAATGTCGACTCAACAAGACATTTATGCAGCGGTTTACCCAGTCTCCTATTAGGCAGCGATTTGTTTCAAGATATTTCCAGCGGTTTGTTTCAAACTATTGCCAGCGGTTTACTAGCTTTTGGCAGCGGTTTACCAAAACAATTGCCAGCGGTTTACTAGTTTTTGGCAGCGGTTTACTACCATCATTGCCAGCGGTTTACTACCACTTTCACCAGCGGTTTACTTAACTTTTGGCAGCGGTTTACTAGTGATTGCCAGAGGTTTGATAAAAGGACTTAGGGAAATTACAATACTTTGACAAAATTTCATGAAACACAAGATTGGACAACGTCTAAGCAAAAACACTTAATTTTCTCTTGAACTTAAAAGACAATTACTTATTCACGGTTTCTTCTTGATTTTGTAAAATCCCGTAAAAGACTATTCTTTTCTCGGTTTAAATCATAGATTTGTAAAATCCCATGGATTTCCAAGGACTTAATCACTTTAATTTCAATCAAAAGCTAATTAAAACAACTTACCACTAAAACGATCCTACCTTATCATTTCACATCATTTTTTACTAATGGGGAATCGATTGAGTCTTACTATCATCATTTCTCAAAGTTAATGAATGATTTCAAGAGAAACAAACATTTTCCAGAAAAGATCGCTAGCAATATCAAGTTCCTAAACAACTTACAACCAGAATGGAGTCGACATGTTACCATTGTTTATCAAACAAAGGACTTCCATACAGCATGTTACACTCAGTTGTATGATTTCTTGAAATACAATCAAAAGGAGGTAGATGATCTAAGAGCTGAATGACTCGCAAGAACACATGATCCTTTGGCACTCATGGCAAATTCCAACAATCCTTTCAATTATCCAGTGTTTCACCAAGATCAACCATCACCAAGTACCTTCATGCAACAACCACTTCCCAACAACATTTACAATCTACAACCATCATTCAACCAGAACTACATGCAATAACCTATGCTTAATCTTGAAGACATTTCCGATCCCACCACTGCTATAAACACAACACTTGTTCTAATTGCTAAGGCATTCAAACTTTCTACTCTAACAAACAATAATCAGATAACATCATCCAACCCACGCAATAGGCAGATTGCATAACCGGGTATGAACATGGGGCAATATAGACAAATACAGATTGTTAGATGAAATAGTGGGAATCAGTTTAGATGGTATGCTGGGCAGAATATTATGAATCAGAATGGGTATAATGCATTACAGAATGTCGTGAATCAGGTTGTTTAGAATGCAATTCAGAATCTAGGTGCTCAGAATGTTGGAAATTAGAATGGGCTTATTGTTGTTTCGAGGATTGCTAATCAGAATCCGAATGGGAATGTTAATGTTGTAGCAGCACGGGCTAAGGGTAATGCAAATGGTAATAATAGTAATCAGATAAGGTGTTACAACTGTAGAGGATTGGGTCATTTTGCTAGGAACTACACAATCAGGCCAAGAAGAAGGGATGTTGCTTATCTTCAGACTCAGTTGTTGATTGCTCAAAAGGATGAAGCATGGATCTAACTCCAAGTTGAAGAGTTTGATTTGATGGCTGTTGTAGGAGATCTTGATAAGATTAAGGAAGTCAATGCAAACTGCATTTTGATGGCTAATTTGCAGCAAGCATCGACATCGGGTACTCAGACTGACAAAGCTCCCGTCTATGA